>VMDR010005137.1:0-53909 GCA_007922815.1 Macrotus californicus | reverse complement strand
AACAGTAAAATGACAACAAACTCACAGCTATTAACAACTGAACCTAAAACAGAAACAAAAACAAACTAAGCAAACACCTAGAACAGGAACAGAATCACAGAAATGGAGATCACATGGAGGGTTATCATCAGGGGGGTAGGTGGGGAGAGAGGGGGAAAAGGTACAAGGAATAAGAAGCATAAATGGTAGGTAGAAGATAGACAGGGGGAGGTTAAGAATAGTATAGGAAATGTAGAAGCCAAAGAACTCATATATATGACCCATGGACATGAACTAAGGAGGGGGAGTGTGGGGGGAAGGGGTGTGCAGGGCGGGGGCTGGGGAGGAGATAGGACAACTGTAATAGCATAATCAATAAAATATATTAAAAAAAAAAGAACTTCTAACTTCTCCAAGCTTTCTTGTTGTTCTTGGGAAGCCAGTCTAGGTGGATCCCCCACCTGGCAACACTTCTTAGAAGTGTGCCCCCCAAAACACCTCCACTTCTAGTCATCCAGAAGACCTGGGGGGAGGGGAATGGAGGGCAGGAAGGGAAAAAGTAGTTTTCATGGAACCCATGCAAAAATTATTTCAATCGAGTCAGCCCTGGATTCAGCATTGCAGTGATGCGGCCATCACTGCTTGTTCTGAGCTCTGTGATGGTGTTTTCACTGTTTTAGCCCTTTCTTATGCAACTCAAGCCTTTTTGTTTTTAGTTTTTATTTATTTTTTTATGCAGCTCTGTTTCTAGGGCAAAGTTTATTTATTTATAATCATTTTTATATTTTAATGACAGATGACATACAATATCATATTAGTTTCAGGCGCACACACACCCCCATCCCAGTGATTAGACATTGTATAACTTACTAAGCGATCACCCCGGTAACCCTAGCACCCATCTTACACCACACACAGTCACTACAATATTACTGACTCTACTGCCTGTGACGTCCTTTACGTCCCCATGACCACTCCGTAAGTGCCAACTTGTACTTCCTAATCCCTTCACCTCGTTCACCCCGTCCCTCAAACTCCCTCCCATCTGCCAACCACCGAATGCTTCTCTGTATGAGTCTGTTTCTGTTCTGCTTGTTCGGTTATTTTGTTGTTTTAAATTCAAGTATTGATAGGTGTGTATTTATTGCCATTTCATTGTTCATATTTTTTATCTTTTTTATCTTCACTCGCTGCCACCAGTCCCTTCTCTCTCGTCTTCTTTGCATTTGGTCCTGCCATTTAATTTTTCACAGGTTTATATCTGGCCTCTTTATTGGGTTCTCACAGAGTCTAGCACATTTTAAGCACATAACAAATAGCTTCCACAGGAAAGTTTTGCTCCAAGCAACCCTACCAAAAAGTGAATGGGAAAGATTTTGAACAGCTCAGGGTAGAATCACCAAGTTCACAGGAGCTGAGTGCACCATTGTTCGCCCAGGGCTTGGGGGGGTGAGTGAGCATTTGCCTGAAGGCCTCATCACTAGCTTCGATTTCTGCTTCCCTGCCTAGTTGTTCCGGCACTGGGAGAACTAGTCTGGCTTGAATCTTGGTCTTTGTTCATGTCCAACTGGAAAGCCAAGATTTTCTTAGCCTTTAGAATGGGTAATGGATGATTTACAAATCTCTGTCTCTCTCTGCCTGTGTGTCTTTTTCTTTTTCTCTCTTTTATCTGTGATTCTGTGAATTATTTTCTCTGCCTTCACTGAGGTCTCAAATAGAAGAAAGTTTAGCTTGAAGGATTTTAATCAAACATAAGAGTCTGTCCTGGCAGTTAGAGGCACCAGCCTGTGCAACGGGGCCCTGAGGCAAGATGAGGAGCCTCTCCTAAGGAAGTCCCCAGAGAAGAGGTGACTTCTCCGCTGGCTGGCACACTATCTGTATGCGTCCAGTTTCTTGATTCCTCTCTAACTGATAATGGCACGAGCTCAGAGATAAACTTGGACCCACATTATTGAGAGAAAAAGCAGCAATTTCCTCCAATATTTTTTCAACATATAGTCATTTTTTAAGAAAATCTCTAAAACAGTCATAATTCAAAAGGAAACTCAGGGAATAAACCTGACAGGGCCCACTCTGGCTTTTACCCACCTCCCCTTCCAAAGTCCTTCTCATTTCAATGGCATTTCCTAGAAACCTAGGAGCTGAGAGGCATCAAGGCCTCAAGCTGACTGTGGGCAGCCCGCCCCTTGCCCCTCTCAGGCAGGCCTGATGCTCTGAGCCTGTTACTCCCGGTGCTGAGCCAAACTCCAAGAATTCTAAGAGGCGACCAAGACTCCTGTTTCTAGGTGTTCCCACCCTGTGTAATCCCCTACCCTGAGCATAGGTGGGGCCTGTGAGTGTGAGGGCCAGCCATGCCCTAGGCTAGGTTGTATTGTATTGGCAAAGCGATGGGAAATTTGCTTACATTAAATAAATCTCCTTCGTAGCAGACCGACATGAGATTTGGAGGCAGAGCCATTCTTCTGCGGGCTTGAAGTGTCCCTGTTGTGGGGGGATCAGTGGCTTGGCTAGGACCTGAGGGTGACCCCTGGAAGCTGAGAATGACCCCATTGACAACCAACAACAAAACAGGACCTCAGCCAATCACTGCAAGGAGTGGGTCCTGCAACAACAGGTGAGCCTGGAAGAGGACCCTGAACCCGATGACATCGCAGCCCCGCAGACACCTGGTTTTCAGCTGGGGAGGCCCTGAGCCGAGGACCAGCTAGGCCATGTCCTGACTCCTGACCCACAAACACCATGAGATAAAAAAATGGTGTTTGAAGCTGCCATTTGTGCTAATTTGTTACTGAGCAAATGGGTAGGACCCCACTTCTCCTTCATCTCAACTCTTGGCCTGTTGGGAGGAGGTGAGTCCCAGCCACATAGCCTCAGCCCTGGGCACCACAGCAGTGGTTTCCCCAGGATACCTGAACCGGGAAATGCCTTCAGTCTTCTGCCCCATGCACCATCACCCTCGTCCCAACCCCCAAGCTTTCAGTGGGCATCACCATATGCCAGGAGTTCTGGGCCCCTCACAGCAATCCTGCCCCTATGTCCATGGCTCCTTGACATGGTACCCCTCCAGATGACCCCTCACTTAAGGTCTGAACACCCACAAAAGGAGCATGGAGAGCAGAGCTCAGGTTCTCCATACCTCAAATTCCTTTCTCTTTCCACTCTGTGCACTGTGGGGTTGTAGACAATTCCAAAGGCTTGAGGTGGATATTTGAAAAGGGGGGTTCCCACAATTACAAACTAGAACCCCTAGACTGAGGGGACTTGCCTGAGGGGGGGCACTGTCAAAGGGTGAATGTACAAAGTGTGGTTTCTGCTTCTTCTGTGATCCGCACCTACCTGACCTCATTCCCCCCAGATCTACACACACACTCTCTGCAGACTTGCTTTCAAAAGGCTCTGAGGCTCCTGAGGACCCCACAGCCACTGCTCTCCTTCCCGTGGCGCCACCATTGTGGGTGAGCCCCCAAAACAGCCCTGTCTCAGAAGGAGGCCGCAGTGGCCCCTTCCTGGGATGCTGGAGCCCAGGCAGGAGAAGGAGGGGTGCCTCCTAGTGACCTCTCCCTTCACTAAAATCCATTTATAAAGCAAATAATGGAAAAGAGGGGAAAGGGAACATGGTGGGTGGGAGTGGGGTCGAAAGTACTGTGTCGGCCCTGAGCGTGGCTAGGGACTGGCCTGAGGTGGGTGAAAAGGGAAGTGTCCAGTAAGGACGAGAGGCAGATACCCGCCGCACTGCATCACTGGGATGGGTAGGCCGTGGGTTATCAACAGCTCACTGGGCAGGGGGAGATCATGCAGTTTTTCTTTTTTCTTAACGATAAAGAGAAATAATATTCAAGTGGTCAGAATCCAGAATCTGTAGATTCTTTCTGAGAAATGCTGAAAAAAAGCTAATGAGGCTGTAATTCCCGGAGAGATTAGCCTCGGACACTGGCTCAGGCACTATCTTTTCTTCACAGGCTTGTCTCTGCTGATACTGTGGGCTAATCTTGTGGGCTTCGGAGTTTGTGCTTCTCTGGGGGCCCTTTCTCAGGTGTTTATTTTGTTTTGCTTCGTTTCCCCCAGAGCTGGGACAGGAAATTGACTTTTGTTTCCAGCAGTCTCTCTCTCTGTTGTTACTGCAGAAATGTTCTTGGGCATCAACTTGCTCAGCCGGAAGCCCCATGTCCCTGCTTCTTGGTGATGCCCAGGGGTTCTGAAAGGAAAGCGGGGGGACGGTTCTTTGCTTTGCTCCCACATGGCTTCCCCCCACACCTTATTATGAAAATGTCCAAACATACAGGAAAGTGGGAAGACTCCTGAAATGGCTGAAATGAACTCCTGAAATACCACTAGATGCTGCAATGACCATCTTACAGCACTTGCTTTGGGATGTGCCTGTCCGTCTCCGCGTCCACCCACTAATTTCCCTCGTCTTCCAGGCTGCCCTGCAATCACACTCATCATCAGCACACTATCCCCCAAATACCAGCATGCGTTTCATTAACAGCCGGTCAATACTTGCCTGCAGTTTCCAATGAAAAATTCACATACAATGAGACTCACAAATCTGCTGCATACACGGGCCAGTTTGGGGCCAGGCAAGCACCTGGCAACCCAAACCCCTCATGACACAGAGGACTTTACCTTCACTTATGCCTCTACTCCACCCCCAGAGAAAACTCTCTTCTCACATGCCCGCCACAGCGGAGTGCTCTCCCCACACAGAAAGTCACGGAAGTACTACCACACCCTTTTCTCTCTCTCACGTGAAGCTTCTCTCTCTCAGCACCACGATCGCAAGGCCCACTCATGCTTCCCTTCCTTTTGTTGCTAAGTCGTGTTCTTGTGCGTGAATATGCCTTGGCTCACGGATCCATTCCTCTCTTCTTTCCAGTCTGGGGCTATTATTTACCTGTAGTAAAGGGAAAACCAATGTGAAACAGCAAACACCTAAACCAACAACAATGAAAGTTAGACAGAAAATACCAAACACACACACACGGAACCTTAATTTAGGCTAGAATAGCATTACTTTCTCTTATGTGTAGTGACAACAGTTTATATAATGTTGGCACAACCTATAAAATAGAGATTCTATTTTAACAAACAGACTAGGATTGTAGATAGTTAGCACACTATTTCTTATATAAGATGGTAGAAAACAGTTTGATTTTCCTAAGCCAGCCTGACATTAAAAAACAAAACAAAACTTCAGGACAATATGGAATTATCATCAACCTCTAATTATTGATGTCCATCTGGAATACACAGGTGCAGGGTTGCTGTGTCCTCCTATCTAGAAAAGTAGTTCCACTGCACAGATTCATAGCTCTTGGCCCTGTGTTTGCCAACACTTTTCCGGTGATGGGTGGTGTGACATCTCAGACAGAGTGCCGCACTGCAGGAGTCCCCGTGGAATTCCAGCTCTGTTGCCTGGGGACATCCCTTTGCATCTCCAGGACTCAAGTATCGTCTAAAAATAAAGAGGGTGGAAAGGATCATCCTCAAGGTTCTTTCCAGGCACGTTGTTTTTTTAGAGTTTATGGTATTTTAGGTATTTTTTTCAAGGTCTATTGATTTAAGGAAAAAAAACACAAAAATTTATTCGAGAAATTATTCATGTTTTTTTAAAAGAGCAGAGAGCAAAGGACAGCAATTCAGGCTAAATAAAGCTCAGTTTAGCAACTATAGTTGACCCAGGAATAACTGGGGTCTGAACTGCCTGGCTCCATATATCTGTGCTTTTTCCCCCCAATAAACAGGCAGTTGGCCCTCCGTATCCCGAGGTTTCACATCTGCAGACTGAACCAACCACAGATCTAAAACAATATGTGTACATTCACAGCTTGGTAGCATGGCTACTTGAAGATGTGATTAATCCCACCAGCTCTGGAAACAAGGATTTCCGGAGCTGAAACTCACCTGGCTTCCACAGGACCCTGGAGTTTGCGCAGGCCTTTCCAGGAGCCTGAGCGGCAGCCCAGCCACGTGGGAAAATACTGGCCTGCTTCTCCTTGGGGAAAAACAGGCAGCAGCTACTAACATCTACAGGTCAGGTGAGGCAGGGGGACGGAGAGGATGAACACAGGCAGTTCAGAGCCACAGCCAAGTCTTTCAGGGGTTGTTCTCTCTGAACAGCCTCCCTCCACAGTAGTTTAGTGTTCGGAGAGGGGCGTCCACCTTGGACCCCAACAAGCTTGTGCCCCTTACTTGCCAGCTCTTCATCATGAATGGCTCTCTTTCTTCTTAAGATCATTTTCCTGCCACTAAAACATGCCACAGCAGCAGCAACAAGGGGACTGAGGGCATGATAGGTGGTGATGGATTGTGATGGGGAACTCGTGACTGCTGACTCGTGACTGGAAAAACCTGACCGTGGAGTCTGCAGGGTCGATGGAGAGCACACAGTGGCAAAGGCCCTTCCTGCCAAATGGTCCCCACCGATGTCTTCCTGGGCCCAGACTCCGGCAAGGGGGCCCCACACGGCGCACGTAAGTTGTGCTCAAGTTGTGCTAATATATCTGACTTGGTTGATGGGAAAGAGATCCTTTCTGAGAGGGCAGTGAGCACAGCGATGTGACTTAGGTCCTTCTTCCACATGAGACAGCATTCAAGGGGGTTCTCCAAAACCCTCCATTTGAAGGCTTTGAGAAGTTTTCGCAGAGAAACTTCTAAATGGGAGCATGGGAAGAACAGGAAGAGGGTACACAGAACACTACATGGATTTCAGGTACTGAGTTACTGGCTAACGTAATAACATTTTGAAAAAATAAATGTGGAGCCACTCCTGTCTCAATTGTTTTTATTGGGGGAGGTGTTTTCGGTCTAGGAAGTCCCCCGAAATGTTCGAATGGCCCTCGTGTCCTGGTTGGGATGTTTTCCCTTCCCAAATTGAGAGGGTTTTACTTTTTTTTCCTTCCAAAACGTTTTGATAGAGTAGTCTGTACTAAGTCACATGGCGTCCTTATAGTTCTGTATTCTCCACCTTGAGAAGCCTGCCTCCTTCCCACCCTCACCTCGAAAATCTCCTGCCACAGGTAACCGACGCTTGCTTGTGAGTCAGCTGCCCTCCCTCCGCATCCCCTCTCAGCTCCTCTCTCTCCCCGCCTGAAACATTCTTGCTCCCTGTACAGCTTCCTGTGGCTGCCATAACAAAGCACCACACCTGGGAGGCTTCATACAATAGGAATTTGTTCTCTCACAGTCCTGGAGGCTGAAAGTCCTACGTCAACGTGTCAGCAGGCCTCTCTCCCAGCTGCTCTTGGCAGTCCGCGGCATCCCTGGCCGTCTGTAGCTGCATCACGCCCATCTCTGCCTCCGTCAGTGCATGATCTTCTTCTCAGCGTCTGTGTCCAAGCCTCCCCCCTTTCTCCTACAAAGTCATCAGTCATGGGGTCCAGGGTGAGCTCATCTGAACTTGATTACACCTGCAAAGATCCTATTCCCAAATAAAGTCACATGCACAGGCACTTAGGTCCCACAGCATTCCCTATGGATCTATCCTTGGTCCTCTTCTCACGGTAAATGTCATCCTGCAGAATCTCAACCATCGCCGTGACTTCAGCCGCCCTCTCCACAGGGCCGACCCCCTGGCCTGCAGCACCAGCCCAGCAACCCACATGTTTCTCTGTTGCCCTATCGAATATTTCTCTGGACACTACTACTTTACGTGCAAACTGCTCAGAGTGAACTCGGCTGGTGTCCCACCTTGTCCCTCAGCTCTTCCACCTTAACATTGTCTTTGATCCCTTTTTAAAATGGCAGCTTTGCTAGTGTGCCATGTCCCAAGTCACAGCGTCACCACCCAACTCATAAATTAGGTACAAGTTTCAGAGTCATCTTCAAACTGACCTGCCTTGCTGATATCTCACATTCAAATGGTCACCAAGAAATGTTCAGTCTGCTTAGGAATAGCTAATAAATCCCCCCCTTTTCTAGACTTCCAATTTTGGCGAGGTCTCTATTAAAAGACAGGCTTCTCATTGGTCTCCCTCTCTGCGATCTCCAAAACTCCGTGGACTCTATCAGTGAGATCGTTTGTGTCCCCCTCCACCTGGGAGCACGTTAGAAATGCCAATCTTCAGGTCGCACCTCAGACTTGTTGAGTCAGGAGTCCTCTGGCTAACACTGATGTAAACTACAATCTGAGAACAGCTGACTAGAGGATCTGATTCTGTTGCTTCACCACAGTGAACAGGGGGCTTCCTGGTAGGCTTGCAAAGCCGAGCTTCTCTACAGAGTGTTCCAGAACCCACACGCTCGACCCCAGTCGGCACTCCGCTCTCCTTTTGTCCCGTCTTGCACCACACTTCCTGTGCTCGCCTCTGTGTGCCTTAACCTTTCCTACACTGTATTCCTTTTTCTCTGTTCTAATGCATCAGCTTTCTGTATTGCCCTTTACTGCTCCAAGCTTTGTGAATGCTCTTCCTCTAAGATTCAGCTCTTCTGCATCCACCATCTGAATTGCTCCAGCTTGTTTATATGTCTGGGTGCTGCAGTGGAAGTGATAACACAGTTATCCTTGCGTTGTATCTGAGTTACACACGCAACCCACTGCCGCTAGAACTCATCAGGTTCGGGGTATAAGTGGATTCACGTTGCAACTTCCCCACATCTTGTCTCATGTCCCCAAGTTTCTAATGCAGGAATTGTAGTTCCCTACAGTATCTCACCTCTCTCTATGCCCAAGAATACCTGGGAGGTATCTCACAAGATGGCAAGCTCAAGTCTCCACTACCACAATCAAGTGCTCCTTGGGGCTTTGTTGCTGTGCCCTGGGCTCAGAGATTCCCCCTGGTGGTCCCACAAATCCACCTACTACTGCACTTCTGCTATGGCTGCAGCTTCTCACACTGATCAGCTGCTTTTCTGGGGGACACAGCTCTTCTTAACCTTGGTCTTTAAGGTGTTAAAGCCGAAAGACAGTCTGTGGCTCTTCCAAAGCAGCCTGTGGGCATCTAGTGTCCTGAAGACATTACAGCTTCAGATTTTTTTTCAACCAAAGTTCCAAATGCCTGGCTGGGTGGGATCCTACAATCACCATTCCATACTCAAAAGCCCTTACTCGGGGTGGGTATGTTTTGCAGTTTACAGAGCTGTTGTTCTTCTGTGGAAAAGCCCACATACTGACAGAGAGGGAACACTGGCTTACTGAAAATCACTATGTCTGAGGATCAGTTTGCTAACATGAAAAATGAAAATAGCTCTCACGATCACTCACAGGATCAAAGGAAAGCATATATGAAGCCACTCTCTGTGCCTGGGTTTTAGTCCCACTCTGCCCCTTAGGCTGGGTCACCAGGAGTGAATGACTGCAAATCCCTGATGGCCACAGGATAAAGCCGGCATTCCTCAGCCTGGCACACAAGGCCCTTTAAGGTCTGCCCTTGCTTTTCCTTTGCAATCTGATGTTCTGTCTCAAACGGTTTTCCTGCTTTCTCGATGCCTAGTTTTGCTTGTCCTTTGAGACTGTGGCCAATTTTTATTTTCTAAAAGACCTCCCTTCACTGTGCCCTCAGGCTGGGAGTGTGCTGTCCCCACAGCCCTGAAGGTGTCTGTCATAGCACAGATCCCAAGGATATGACTGTTTACCTTCCTCTTCTAATAACCTGTGAACCCCTTAAGGGCAGAAACTGTGTCTTTACCTGCAGTATCCATGGCACATAGTGGAATTGGTCAGATAATAGAAATAGAAATAATAATAATAGAAATAGAAACTGGCACCTAGAAATAGCCATGGGGATGCTGGTTGGAACATAGTCAGCCATTGAAGACTTCCTCCAAAAAAATTATTTTAAATTTGGCAAGTGATTTATTTTTTTAAAAATTTCAATTTGTGTTTTTAAAACCTTACATATAAAAAGTCCTCGAAGACTGTCTAAAACAGATTTGCCTCAGTCCATCTCACAGCTGCAAGTGCGTGCCAGCGAAGCCACCACGTGCTCTGAAATGTTTCCCCTTCTCTAAAGATGTCCAGAAATTTCTCTCGGTGGGAAAGTTAGAAGAACAGGTTTATAAGTAAAGGTGGAGTGAGATCCTTCAGCTCCTTCTCAATGTGGCCAAAGGAAGGGTCGTGACCCCCAGAGCACACCAAGAAAGAAGTCTCTGTGAGGATGAAGGCAGCACTCTTTTGCCTGGGAGCCCTTAGTGACCGTCAGCCTTCCAAAGAGGGTGACAGTGTGGGATGGGTAGAATCATGTTGTATTCCTAGAATAGGGTAGCAAAAGTCCCTCTGTTGAGCAAAAGTCACTGTGCTGGGATGAAGGGCTCTGTTGACACAGGACAGAATGTTCCAACACAGGGATATCTAGGTTAGAGCACTTGTTGTGGAGGGGGGAGTGTCTTCTGTTGGGAATAGCTCAGCTCTTACCCACAATAGGTGCAAGGCCACTGCGAAAGCCACTTGGTTGGATGTGAGGTCCCACACCTCTTGCTTTCCTTGCTAATGATCAGTCTGAGGATTTTTCTTGTGAGCTAAACAGGAAGGTTCCAAGGCAGGCTGACCAGGGACAGAAGCCTGACTCCTGTGCCCCAGGCTTCCCTGATGAGGGGACACCAGCTGTTGCCACCTTGTCCTTGCCCAGGAGGCATGCAGCATGATTCACCCCACCTATTTGAAGTAGGCAACCTGAGCCCATGTTTCACAAGGCTCTAAGACAGTTTCCTTCACTGATTTGTCTCCCTGCAGCTGAAGCCTGAGCAAGGTCAAAGCCTCAGCTTCTGCTGGGATTTCCACAAGAAACTATCCCCCTTCCCTCTGCTGTCCTTTCAATCTCCTACACCCTGTGGCTTTGACTGTGTTTTGCAAACACCAAGCCCACAGTTTGCCAGAACCCCGAGGTCAGAGCCTGAGGAATCTGTCACCACCTGCTGGTACAGGTTTTGCAGCACACATAAGCCCCAAGGCCGTCACCTACTGGGTGCAGGCAGACTGCTTCATGCCCTGATGGGGTGACCAGATCATCCTGGTTTGCCCAGGGGCTTTCGTGGTTTCAGCACTGAGAGACAAGCATTCTTGGAGGCCCCTTCGTCCTAGACAAATGGGGTTGTTGGTGGTCCTCCTTGCAAGCATCCTGGGGCCGTGTGCTGCTCCTCTCTCCCTGTCCACCTGTGCAAATGGTCGTGCTTGTCCTGAGCTGTTGAGTCAACCTCAACCTTGTAGACTCTGTGGCTTAATGGTGCTGATTGTATTTTCCTAGAAATTTCAGAGCTGAGCTGGTGATCTTTCCCTAGTGGACATGGAGGCACTCACTAGATACACTGAGTGTGATCACCTTTCTCCTGCTATTTCTCCTCCCTTCAATTTATATTTGCCTTATTTTAGTACTTATTGTAAAATATACCCTCTCTCCCTTTATAGTATGAAGCTTGTAACTATTTTAAATCCTTTTCAAAAGACCTTCAGATTGTTAGGCCCCTCTCAAACCTCTCAGAGGAAATCTGTCCTAGCTACTCCAGACCCATCCTTGAATACCTACCCAGGCCAGGATGCTCAGTTATGATAAAGTAGACCTGACTGGTCACATGGAGAAAAATCATTGCTCTTTAGTGTTTGTTGCTACTACAGAGGTATTTTCAAAAACCCTGGGAAAGTGCATATGCCTGAACTTAAGAGGGGACCTCTGGCCCCGAAACTGTGCTCACTTTCCGAACGTGCTTGACAATTCCTGCCACCAGCGCAGCGCAGTGCAGCACGTCACCTGGAGTGTCGGTGCAACTGCTGCCCCCTGCCACCATTCCTGGGGCTGCTGTGCTCTGGTTCCCCTCCAGCTGGAAGACAGTAGCTTTCCACACACAGGAAAGTCTAAGTGCAGAAACAGTTGTTCGGGTCTTTCAAGTTGGGCCAAATGAAGCCAGCCAGAGGCAGGTTCTGTGAAAACAGGACGGGGCCTGAGTGGCAGCTACTGTTGGTCTGGCTCTGATGAGGTGTGAGGAACGTGCATTCAGGAGGCCACGCGGCTTGAGGCGGGAGCCTGCCTGTGAGTCCCAGTGTTTGTTTACAATTCTGTGCCCTCGGCTGTTTTGATTTTCAGCTGGAAGGTATTCCTGGGCTAAGTAACTTCTGCCTTTGGCGCTGGTGGAACAATCCAGGCACTCTTTGGCAAAGGAACTTGGACATTTCTCCTGCACTAGGGTTTGGACATGGAATCGGGGAATCTTGGAAAAATCACTTAGAAAATGTAGGCCTGGTCTGTTTGTTAAAATCATTCCCCTTTGCGTTTAATTTACCTTCGCAGACATTCGCTTCCTGCCTCAACCACACGTTCAAATGACAAATTCACCTTTAGGCTTAAACAACCGTGGACTGCTGCCACTGTGCATGGTCATCTCGATTGCCCAAGTGGTCTAAGCAAAATAGCTGAGGCTCGTTTGACTGATTTCTCTTGCTTCCCAGACGGATTATGATTCATTGGGAAAATGTTCCCTGTGGTTTGTAGAGCATTTCAAGCCGCAGCCATGCCGAGCAGGCCTCCGAGCACGAAGACCAGGTCCTGAGCGACTTCTGCGGGGCAGAAGCTCCTTTTGAGATCTGAAACCTCAGCTAGCTCCAGGTTCAAGTGGATTTCACAAAAATCAGTCCCAGACCTTTGACCTTGATTACAAATCATACTATTGGGCCTTTGCCCCAGTCACAACAGGAACGGTTTCCCCCCACCCGGTGAAACATTGTGGTTTTACAGCAAAGCTGGGCCAAGCTATCAGGTTTATGTCCAGCATAGGGTAAATGTCCCAGATGCGCTAATTCAACGTGCTTTGCGGTTTCTGTTTCTTGAGAAATTTCAGCAACAGCACTTTGAAACTCATCAAGGGCAATGGAGCCAAAGTAAAATTCCTCTTCAGACTTGACACTGTCTCTCCTGGCGGTTTGGGGCCTGTCCATAACAGGAGAGGTGCAGGCTCCTGTACCACAGGCCAACTCCTTACTAGGCGGAACCATTCAGTCCAACATACAGGCCACCTTCTCTCCCAACAGTGGCCCAAGGGGCTTTGTGACATTTCTCCAAGGAGGCAACGCAGTGCCTGGGAAGTCATCTTAACCCCGTGAAGAGAGAGCCCGAGAAGACAGACTACCTATATAATAAGCAAAAATCCTGGCACGTGGTGGTGGCCCAGAACGTTCTCCTTCAGCCCAAGGCTTCATAGAGATCAGGGCCCTTCTAGGAAGAATCTAAAAGTACATTTACTGGAGTGGGTGGTGGTACCACACACACACACACACACACACGCACACACACACACGCACATACTCACTGTCTCTCTTTTGGGAGGCTGAGTGAAGGGATAGGGCGAATAGTTGGGAGCAAGGGAATAATTTAACCAGAGAGGAGCTGTTGCCCACTTTTAAGGCTAACAGTCACAATAGCTCAGGGTATTTGAAAGTTGTGAGTGAGGTTGATTTGAACGGTGATACGTTACTACATCTAAAATCTTGGCATCTCCCAAAGTTCTTCCCAGTTCATCGCCAAGGCATGACACTGTTATAGGCTTCATCCTTAAGGGGTGGGATTTTTCACGGTAGAGATAAGTAGACTAAGGCTCAGTGGATTCTGTTGTTTGTTTTTGTTTTCTGGAGCATCGAGCCCTATTCTCTGAGGCTTTTGCACTAAAGTTTCATCAACATTTGTCCCACTTGGTATATGGTATGATTTCCTTTCTTTTCCTCCTTCCTCTTATTTAACATGAGCCTAGAGCCGTCCCTCACTGAGGACTGTGAGCAGATGAATATATTGAAAGGTGATGAATACAAAAGGACCTGGCTGCCAGCCAGTCAGTATATTAAAAGGATGAGAATTCAAAATGTTGAAGATTAGCACTGTGGGATTTTCTGATCCCTGGTTTCAGTGCATTTGCAATGCAGGGGCAGAGATGGGCCTCCCACAGCTCTGCTGCCAGGGTGTTCACCTGGCTGTGACTCCACTTGCCAGCCTTGGAAATGCCCAGGGGCAGTTCAGAGCACAGTCTAGACTACCACTGTGTCACATGCCCTGAGTGGGTGGGGACAAGTCCAAAGGACAGCTGCTGCAGCTCTCATGTAACAAACACTAGCACTGCAGAGGGTCAGTGGGCAGCCTCGAGCTTGTGCCCTGTCACTTGGGCCTCCTTGTCCCTTTTCCCTTTGCTAGGAGCTCAGGAACAAGGCATGGGGCCAAGAGGAAACCAGAGCCTCCAGATTTCTGTTTTACAAACCACTGTCTGCTTTATTGGAAACACAAACAGCACATGGGTGAGCCCTGAGCCAACATCACACTCTGCACAGCTAAGCACCCCCAGCCCACCAACGTCCCAAAAAGGCAGAAAATCTGCCAAGATTCCTTTCAGGTAAATCAAGATTATAATAAATCTCTTTTTTTGTAATTATACAATTATCATTTTAATTTTTTAAAAATTAATTTATATTTTGCTTAATTACACATGAATTGATAAATATGATCTTTCTACTTCGTTATATAATAAATACTGTTTAAAGGGGCCAGCCAAACACTTGTCTCTGTCTGTAAATAGGCATATGTTGTTATGTATGTCAGCAACAAACACACATGTGTATTTCAACTGTGTGTACACACCTGTGGTTGAATTAAGCAGAGCCCAGCTAATGCCCCCACATCCAGCCCAGACTGCCTGAATCCCAAACAGTAGGAAAAGATTAAAAAGTTGGGGGGAAAGGCAGAACTGAGGGGTTTATCTTGTCTTGGAAGAGCACATGCGATGTGTAAGTTGAAGACTATGTAAAACTGGATGTCAAGCTGATATAAAATCCTGGGAGCTTTTCTTTGTAAGATATCACGGCGGCGATGGGTCTGCGTTGTTCGGCACCTCAGCCTGGGGACCTGAGGTCTGCAGCGTAGCTGTGGTCCCCTGCGCTCTGGCTAACTGTGCCCTAGGAGACCTTTGAAAAGCCGGTCCTCTGTGCACATTTTTAAGCTGACATCTAAATTTTTTTCTTCATAAGTTTAAATAGCTGTAAAAGGTATAATTTCTAGTATAATTAAAATTTTGACATTTTAAAATAAAATAGCTTCATCAGTTTTTAAAATATATCTCATGGAAGGTAAACACTATGTAGTGATTTCATGTCAACTGTCGTTCATTTAAAAAATATTCAGTATTCTCTTCTTTAACTGTTCAAAATTTAATATCTTTGAATTATATTTCCACTCCTCTCCCACAAAAAGTTTTGTTCCCAAAATATGTATTTTGATGGTTGAAAATCTTTCAATGACTCGCCATTATCCTTCTTTGCCACAGAAATATGTATAAATATGGAAATTAAAAAATTATTTCTTCTAGATTTAGTTATTTTAATGAGCACATTTGATCAAAACAAATCCATTATAATAAATTGTGATTAAAATAATTATTACATAGAAAAAGTAAAAATCTTGTTAGCAATGTATCTTTAATGAGATGTTTAGAAAAGAAGGAGGAGGGCAATGGAAGGGAGGGAAGGTGCTGTGTGCCAGGAGCCCCTCAGGGAGCAGACCTGGCAGGGTGCCCGCCTCTGGACCTCTGTAGGCACAGGCTGCGAGTGTGCCCCTCAGAACTGGGTGGGTCTCTCCCCAGCTTTCATGGTTTTCTCCAGTTCCTAAGTGCCAGCGTTGTCTTCCTCAGCAGATATCAACGAAGCTCCTATGGTGCAAGGCTCATGTCTTAAGCTAAGAAACCAAAATTAAATTCAAATAATTTAAAAATAGTAGTTTAAATAGTTTCTATAATAAAGTAATCTGTGTTCACTGTAGAAAATTTAGAAAGTGAGGATATGTCAAAAAAGGAGAAAAAGAAGGAAGAAAAAATCATCTGAAATCCTTCTATACAGAAATAACTATTGTTAGCAATTTGATGTCCCTTTTAAGGGGCTTAAGCTGTCCCATTTTGCACCTTTGGTGTCCCTCACAGCATGTCACCCAGGGCTGGCATGCAGAAGGGTGCTTGGTCACTGAGAATTCTTCAATTCAGGCTCCACTGCCCACCTGCCGACAGGGACCCATTTCTTCTCCCGACGCGTGGAAAGCTCGGTGCACAGTAGCAGCAGCAGCAGCTGTGGGGGAAGAACTGCTGCCACTCTCTTCCCCAGGCTCCTTCATTAAAGCTCCTTCCCCACCTCCTGTCAGCTTCCCCCTTCTGGGGCCTCCAGGAAAGGGCTCGAGAATCTGCAGACCCAGAGCTGGGCGAGGCTGGAACCTCCCCGGCCGCTGCTAAGACTAGAAATGAGGCATGACGACTTGGGCATGGTTAGCAAGAGAAAAAATATTTGATTAGAATTAGAAACTTTCTTTTTGAATGCCTTGGGACTTTTGGCATGACCCTGCTGAAGGTACATCTTTTGAGCTTATTTCTCTCCTTCCTCCCCACAACATGGCTCCTTTGTCAGCTTCTCTGGAGCTCAGACCCTTCTCCTGCACTATTTCTGTGCCTGGCCCTCTAATTCTGTCTGTCTCAGGGAAGGCAGGATCTTGTTGGGGTCGCTGAGCCTTTGTAGCAGGCTGGGCCAGGCAGGGCTCAGACTCGGAGCTGCAGGGAACGGCCCAGGGGCTGCCCACTGGGGTCCCAAACCTGGTCCTGGGGTAGGCCTCTCGTTTTCACCCTCACAAAAGGGCATCCTTGCTCACTTTGTGTAAAACAGTTGTCAAACCAGCCAGCCTTGTTTGTCCAATGCATTTCTCTGTCCCAGGAGGTGAATATAGTCCAAGCAAGGAAGGGATTTAAAGAGGGACGGGTCAGCAGAAGACTGAGCAGTCTCTGATTGTGCTGCGCACAGTCTGGATGGCGTTCAAGTCCTTGCTGGAAGCACCCTAGAGATGCTTCTCAGAAGTAACACACTCAGAGACAGGATTTAGAGACTCGTTCCAACCACACAATCTCCTAGATGCTATCAGTGTGAAGTGAGCTGCACATTTGCACACAGCTTTATCTCAGCCAGCACACAGGAAAGAGGGAGGGGAAGGGGCATGAAGGCCAAAGGAAAGGGTGATAGCTATCCTGGATACAAGTACTTATTAAGTACCTACTATGTGCAAAGCCTTCTATGAGGCCTCTTGGGAGATGAAGACCATCATCCTCAGGAATCATCATGACATGCATGTTGCCTTATCAGATAGAACGCTTTCAAACTTAGGGCTGCATTACGTGTTTTACTCAGAAAGTGTAAGCTTTGCAGATTCTGCTCTCCCCAGCCCCACCTACCCTTCAGACTGTGCAGGTTCTGCCCCTATTGTCCCCACTTCCTTCTTGCAGCCCCTCTCTGCTCTCACGGGGTGCCCCAAACCTTCTACCCTCCTGTGGGTCTCAGCACGTGGCCCCCAGGCCCCCTGCCTCGTTTCTACTGTGTGATATTGGAGGGGGCCCAGAATTTAAAATTCAGATTAGAAATCCATGCACATTATTGTTTGTAGTTGAACCTCAGACAAATTTCTTAATTCTCTTGTCTCAATTTTCCCATTTCTCTAGTGACAGCCATCCTGGTCAGGTTGTTGGGAAGGTCAAACAGGAGGGCTCATAAGCAGGGTGTCAGCCTACAGAGGTCCCCCCAGAAGCCATTTCTTTTCATCGTCCCTGTTTTCCAAATCCCGCAGCAGAAGGGTGCTTTCCCCTCCTCAATCAGAGGTTTTGTGATATAAGAAAAATCCCTTATCTGATGATGATTTAATGAGCAAGAGTGCAGTCCTTATTGTTAAAATTTGGGTCTCAATTTCATTCTCGCCCTGGCAGGGTGATTTATGCCCTATCCTATTTCCTCCTGCAGCCAGAGCAGCTTTTATTATGTCATCAATTATACATAAATGAGTGTCTGTGCTGCTGGACTCCTCCAGCTGAGAGCCCTGCTACCTGGAGCAGGAGACAGCATTCTCAGGCTGCAGCCTCTGGGGACCAGGAGACGGGCTGATCGATCGGCTGGACCAGGAAATGGTATGGACTTCCTGTCCCATGTTCAAAACTGGCAGCAAAGCCAGCTGCAGGAAGCTGAACATGTCCCAAGAAAGAAGCAGCCAGCGGTGGGGAAGCAGAGTGATCCCTTGGAGATCCATGCAAAAGACAAGGTCAGCAGCAGGCCACCCAGATGACCAGGCCTGTGGGGCAGACGGCGGGAGGAGAGCCACCTCAGACTCAATGCTGACCATGCTGAAGGGTAGGCCGTGCCCAAAGTGAGGTTGGCACTTTCTGGAAATCATCAGTAAACCAAAGCACTCCTTCAGTCCTGGGGAAGACTGTTTCTGCCAGTCCCGGGAACTGCTCAGGGAAATGCCCTGGTTCAAATGGAGTCACAGATGTCTACAGCCTGGATCCAGAGCCTCAGTTTTCTACATTGACCTACACTGATGGTAGGAGGGGGACACCCAGGTGACAGCCAGAGACTATTTGTTCTTATAAGAGATCAAAGACCTTTGAATGCATTCACTTATTTTTCCACAAGTGGAGATGATCTCCCTGAGCAGGTATTTGCGTGAGTGTTCTGGAACATATTCTTGCTGTAGGGGTGTTAAACTATTCCAGGATATGTCTAGTCTACCACGTGTCAGAGAAACCACGCTGAGCAGGGTGCCGGCTGCTGTGGAGTGGATGCCAGTTCTGGGCAGGCATCCTGGGGTTGGCGTTGCTTGGGCTGGATCTAACCAGATTGCCCCTTCCTTCCCTGCTCTGCACTAAGTAGCCCAGAAAACAAGGCCTACATGAAAAGTTCAATTACAGTACAGGCAAAGTAACGTCAGAGGAGCCACAGCCCCGTGGGTGGCAGATCCTAGACAGGGGACAGGCTGCTTGGGACTTGAGCCGGGAGGAGGGCTGCAGTGGGGTTAGTGCTCATTGGGGTTTCTGGAGTTCAAGGGCAATTGGTAACGTCCAGTCAGGGCCCCTGGTTAACCCCAGAGAACCAGGCCTGTGAAAAGTCAGGTTGACTTTTAAGGAAACATTTGAAAGAAGCAGAAACTGGGAAAAACAATTCTAGCCAGGGCCCCAAGACTTTCAGCTTCAGACAGAGGAGGAGCCCTGGCTGCCAGGAAGGCTCTGGCTTCCTCCTGCAGGACAACGGGTTCCCATTTACGGTTTCGTGTCTTCCCTGAGGCAGGGTCACCATCAGACTGCACCGCGGACCCCCTTCATCAGAGCTGAGGGGTGAAACCAGGCTAAACCGCATGTCATGCTCAGGCTTAGAGCAGAAACAAAATGACAAAGCCTGCAGCTGGTGGGAGCTGTGAGGGATGCTCCCAGGTGCCAGTCATAGGTAGGTCTAGGGCATACGAACCCACTTGGTGTCCCCAAGCACCAGCTGGTGGCCGCTCAGCAGCCCCCTCTCACAGCCTACTTCCTTTTCTGCCCTGTCCCCGCCACCAGCACACACAGGCCAGCTCTAGGGCCATGTTGGGAGCTGCCAATGAAGCTTTGCAAATGAAAACACGTTTTAGGGTGGGAGCCCTTGCAGAGGGGTTAGTGAAGGCCAAAGCCACGTGCCATGACGTGGTAGAATGGACTTCCCAGACAAATTCCTTCAAACAGCCCTCCCGAGCCTGGGGGCAGAATATCCATTGGTGGTGAACTAGAGAATAAAATCCTTGATTCTTTTTCTCCTCCTTAAGTAGAATTTATTCTTGTGTTCATTTATGATCCCACTATTGTGTCCACATACATATTTCTTCTCAACGTGCATTGAACTCTGTTGGCCTTGTGAATGTTATATAGAGCATCTCATTGGCGTTTGTGAGTAGCACGATAAATTAGACATTAAAAAGTACGTATCTCTAAAAACAATTACTTGAGTCTTGGCTAACAGAGAGGTATCCCCAAGTGAAGCATCAATTTTTTTTTGTTGGAGAAAAGGCAAACTTTTTTATGAAAACGAGGTTCATTCCACATAGTGGTAGGTGCTAAGCATATACACATGAGACGAGGCGAGTCCTTTCCCCATGCAGCTGAAGTAAAAAACAGGACAAATATTTTGAACAGCTCGTATGTCAAGAAGACATGCGCAGGCTCCACTTATTAAAATAATAGTGGCATCTCGTGCACTGATGTGGTGCTTTTATCTTCAAAGCAATTTATGAGTGTTCATGAATTGACTTGGAACAAAAGATCAGAAATTGGTGGGAGGTCCTGGGTCTGTGATTTTGAGAAGAATGGATGGGACGGAGATCAAAGAAGCATCCCTCCGCTCTCCATGCTTAGTTAACGTGTCAGTTTGTAGTTCTAAAAGGAAGCCTGTGACCCTTCCCTAGGGCACTTTCTTCCCGACAGTGGGAGCTGACACTTCAGTGCCAGGGGGACAAGCTGTCCTGTTCCCACCCAGTCCTACTACCCTGGCCCTGTCTGCTTATGGGCCTGGAACCAGGGCAAACCTGGAGATAGGTATTCCACACAGGGATGCCAAGAACCCCCTCACACCCAAATTGAGAACATAAATTTTGAATCCCAACATGGCCTCTTTATTACCCCAGTCCCCTGGGGCCAGGATGGTCCGCATAGGCTGGACTTCACGTCATAATAGTGATGTTACTTACTAAGTGCTTCTGATGTTCTCGGCCTGTGTCTGTACTGCACCATATCACCCACACAATCAGGAGGTCTGTCGAGAAGGTATCCAGCCATGCACTATGAAAAATGGAGACATTTATTGAAGAAGATACAAGATGCAAGAAACATTGTACACAGGACAATGATGCCTCAGTTCCCCTCAAAGTAGGCACCTTGGGACCTCACACAGTTCTTCCAACAGCAGGACAATGTTCCTTCTGCTCTGGAAGCAGAAGCCACAGAACAAATTTTGCCGCGACATGTTTCATGCCAAGATCCTGCATCAAAATCTCGGACACAGTAGTTTTGGGAACCCCTAGATCAGCTTCTAGTTCTCACATTGTCAGTCCCTGGGTCACTTTCAACAGATTCTCAACGGACTTTGAAGCGACTGGGCCACACTTTTATTTGCGCTGCACTCATTGCATCGTCCCAAAAGCCTTCTGACCCATCCAAGTAGTTTCTGCAGAGGAATGTTCAAGCTTAACAAAATTTGATGCGAATTCGTTTCTCTACTTGCTCAGCCATTTTGAATGTGACAGCCACACAGCACACATGCTCACTCAGTGGTGTCTGTAGCACCCACTGACTAGTACAGTGAAGTGGCCATTGTTCACACATGCACATTCCAGTCCACTCTCCTTGGCTGCCAGGTTACATGGATGTTGTGCAAACTGTGCTCACTATAGTTAACAATGACTGGACTTTTCCCAGACAGACCTCATATTCTTTGAGGCAGGCACTCCGATTTTCTGCATGTTATAGATGGAGACAGTGGGACCTAGCGTGGTGAAGACACTTTGACGAGGTCAGTAGCCATTGCTAGTGGAAGTGGGATTCATTCTCAGGCTGTCAGCCTCCAGATCTCACCCCTTTAACCCTACACCATGCTGCCTCCTTATGGCAGGGAATGGAAATTCAAGTTTTTAAACTTTATCATTCTGTATATGATAAGCTTCTGTGAGGAACTCAGCCATAGACTTGTGTTCAATTGCTATGCCACCCAAAGGTATTTAAAAATGTCGAGAGAAGGGCAGAAAAGGCTGACACGGCTTTTGGGTATATTACATATCCAGGGTCACAGGGAGCTGAGCAGCAGACTGTTGGTGTTAACAGGTCAGGAAACAATAGGAAGAGAGCTTCTAACCAGCCTTTGGTAAATGTGTCTTTTCAGGCTCCATCTGTCCCACCCCAGACTTCTGCTTCCCAGTGCTGAGCAGGTCCTAGCTTGTGCCTCAGCCTGGGCTTTATAGCTGCCTCTCCTTTTCTCCAGGCAGCTGTTTCCCTTTCCACACCTCTCTCTGGGCTGTGACATGCTCAGGCTCTTGGTCACCCCCCGCCTCCTATGACTCTGCCTTTTCTATTGGCCTAACCTAATGATGGTGCCTTGGGCAAGGGATCTAGTCCCACTGGATACATCATGCCTTGATTGATCTCCACATGCCTTAATGACAAGTTTCTGTAGTGCCCACCCTGTGCCAGGTTCTCCCCTGGGTGCTGGGGACATAGCTTGAAGGAGGCTGTCATTGTCACTCCCTCATGGAGCTCGTAGTGTAACAGAAACCGAACACTTGCAAAATAAATGGGCAATAATTTATCAATGGAAATGAGCACGAGGAATTAAAGTACTAGGGAGCCAAGTAAATAAACAACAGGGTTCCTGACCTCATCTGAGAGATAGGAAACGCTATCGAGAAAGTGATGTTTGAGATGGATTCTGAAGTACTAACCAAGAGTAGAGATGGTTGGGATAGGGGACATTCCAGGACGAGGGAACAGCCATGGGAAGGCCTGAGGTGGCACAGAGCCAGTGAGTTGGGTGACTTTATAAAGGCCAACATGGCTAGAACCCAGAGAATGAGGCAGCAGTGGCAGGCAGGGAAGGTAGGCTGGGCCAGGCCCTGCAGTGTTCTGTAGCTCATAGTACAGACGTGGGTTTTAATACCAAGTACTATAACAAGTCATCAAAAGGTTTGAAATAGGGGGATATGATCTGGTTTGCATTTTTATAAGATCACTATGGCTTCTGTACAGAAATAGATCACACAGGGCAGGCATGGAGGAAGGCATGTCCATTAGGCTTCCATTGTAAGAGTCCAGGTGAGAGAGGATGGGCTTGGATTAGGGGTGTCAGGTGAGATGGAAGGGACTACATGGTTAGTTTCTGCAGGCTTAAGAGAGAATCGTTGCATATATGCTCAATATAAAATGAGGGTTCTAAAAATGTCAGCCATCTTGTTACTCATTGAAAATACATAGATAAATTAACATAACATCATTAAGTAAAGGGAAGCAGCATTCTAGATTCAGAGTTGGCAAACCACAGCTCATCTTGTGGATCAACGCTGGCCTGTTGCTTGCTTATGCAAATAAAGCTTTATTGGAACACAGCCACACCCACTTATTTCCTAATTGTTTTGGGCTGCTTTGGCCCATCAAGTTGAGTAGTTATAGCAGACCATAAAGCATACAATCTCAAAATACTTACTCCTGCATTTATAGAAAACTTTGCTGATTCCTGGTCTAGAACATTATGCTTCCTGTTGATGAAGCTGCATTTCTGGACTTTTTCTCTCTGGCTTTGCCGTCCTCAGACTTGGGGCTTCTCACATACTTCTGCCCTCCAGGTGAAGGCCATTGCCAGTCTTCTCAGGTAAAATTAATGCTGTAGATAAATGCATACAACTAGTTATGTTTCTAGTGCTCTCACTTTACAGAATAAATAAAATACAGCAGGAAGGCCCTGGTGTTTTATTTTAATTGCCATTCTGAATAAATGAACTTAGGATACTCCGAGCAGACACCACAAAAGCCTGAGTCCCTGGCAGACACATACGGAGGCTGCTCCCAGAAGCTCCTGGCTGCCCGACAGGTGGGGTCAGCAATGTTCCTGTCTGTTGAGGTGTCTTAACATCTTTGCTCCTAACAACAAGCGAGCTAAATAGCACAGGCTGGAAATCACTTCTCACCAAGGAAACGGTGGAATTGACAGCCACAAGGAACTTAAAAATGCTCACGCCCCACAAGGCTTGAACAAGAAAAAAATACACAAACATCCAAAAATGAAAATTAGTGCAAAAGGATCCACGGTGAACAAAATATCAAAACTGTAAATAAAGACGGAATCACCATTGAATTTTCTCCTTGCTTCCGGTTCCAAGATGACTTGGCATGGATCTGCACACACTCATATCCACAAGTTCAAGTCCACTTGCCCTGTTCTTGGGCACACAGTAACAGTGCCCGGGTCCAGACACATTTTTTCTCTTCTCCCTCAAGCATAACTATTAGAGAAGACTCCAATTGCTAAGCATAAATTCAGAAACTCCCTTTTTCCTCTTCCCTCTTCGAATGCTTCAGAAATGTAGTTTCTGCCGTGTGGTTTTTTCTTTTCTTTTCTTTTCTTTTCTTTTTTTTTTTTTTTTGACATTTGCCAGAACAAAAACCACAGAGTTCCAATTGTTATTGGCAGGACCTACGAAAGTAAAAACACATAAATAATTGAAATGGCAGCCCATCAATCTAGATAACGTGGCCTCAGCGGCCAGCGTGCCTGGGCAATGTGGACTCACAGTCAGTCAAACCAGCTGAAATGAACCCAGAATTCAGACCTAACACAGCAGACCCTCCTCCTATCAGATTCCTGGGCTTCTGTGGGTCACCTCCTCACCTCTAACACACACACACACACACACACACACACACACACACGCGCGCGTGCGCACGTGCATATTGAGTATTTAATTATTTTGTGTTTGCCACAAAATTAAAACTCACTCTTTTAGGCAAAAAGAACAACAAATGTCAAAATGATTTGTGTCACATTGAGGATGTACATGTAGGAGATTTAATAAATGTGTGTGTGAGAGCGTGCACGCAGGCGCATATGTGAGAGAGAGAGAGAGAGAAAGCACCCTTGCAGGACACTGTCCGTCCTGATGAAGTCGTCTGGCCGACGTTAATGCGGTACAGCTGTGGCGGTTCAGGGCTGAGCTGCCCTCAGCAGCCCTGGACATGCCGGTGACAGTGAGCAGTCTCCATATTGTTGTGGCATTGCTAAAAGCTGCAGACACTGTTCAACTTCATGTTTAACTCAGCCTTCAGGCCTAATTCATTAGACAGAGATGTATGGGTCTTACAGTATTTTGCTATACAGGCTTTGTTTCCAGGAAAGGAGCCTTCTGGGTTGCAGGCTGGAGAGAGGGAGGCATTCAATTCGTCAAGTCCATGCTGAGCTACATGAGTATGAAGAACATCCAAGCAGGTGAGGGCGCAGAGAAGGAACAGTTGGCTCACCAGTTTCCCCAGGGATCAACAGTTCACCTTAGCAATCAATAGATGGACTGGATGACTTACTTATCCTGGGAAATTATACATTTATGATGAACAGCCACCTGTGGCTTCCTGGGCTGGAAGCTTTGAGCAAAAGGGATGAACAGTGTGATTCCTGCCTTCAAGGGGCTGGTCGTTGCCTGATTATAAAATGATGACATAGTTTTGAGGAGTGGTCTGTGGAATCAGTTTGTGAATTGGCACCACCCCTTCTGCACACACTTCCATCAGTTAACAGGACTTGGAGTGGAAGGCACACTGGGCTTGGTTCTGCCACTTAACTACTCTGTGGCCTGAAGCCAGTGCTTCTCTGAGTGACCAGCAGCACAAGCACCGCCATCATCTGGGAGCTTGGGAGAAATGCCCGTTCTTGGGCCCTACGACAGAGCTATCGAATCAGAAGCTCTGGAGTGGAGTCTGGCAAACTGCTTTTAACAAGCCCTCCGGGTGATTCTGGAACCTGCTCATATCTGAGGCCCAGGGTCTTAGGCAAATCTCTTATCTCTCTGGTCTTATTTTCTTCACCCCTGAAAATGATGAAAATGGTAAAAACAGTACGTTACACTTCACCCCATTAAGTTACCAGGATCAAATAAGCTAATCAAAGGACTTGGAGATAGAAAGGAACCTTAAAAAATGGTCAGTGACTAACCATTTACTATCACCAATGCAAAACATAAATCATCTCTAAGGAGATCAACAACTTTTGGCAATGATCAGGTGTTCTAGCTCGGGAGCAGTCTTCATCAGAGAACTGTTGAAGAAGTACCTTCCACGCAATACCCTATTTCAAATGCCCACATCGTGATAACCCATTGCTCACCCTCAGCAGGGCTGATTCGGTCACTCTGAGTCTGCAGCATCTGGAGTGGAAAAAAGTCCTTGCCTTTAGATTTGCAGGCCCAGTGGGTATGGGCAGCAGGCCGGAAAGGTTGGAACCTTTCTCTGCAGAGTTCCTAGGAAGGGAGTGAACCCACAAAGGAACTTTCAAGAGGTCTTAGGAACGTTACCCCATTGCTTTAGAGACAAACTAAATATACAATGGCGAATAGAAGAAACTTCCTTTTTCAGAACATTGAGGTAAAGATTACATAGGTAGTTCACAGAAAACCATCTCTACTATTAAAAACCTACAGACAGTGAGTATTTTTTTAAAAAGAGTCTTAGGAGAGACATTCTCAAACTCATCAAATAAGAACGTCTCTTTGTAATATCAGTTTCTCTCATGACGGTGTTTTTACTTTTTTTATTGTGGGAAAATATACATAATGTAAAATTAACCATTTTAACTGTGTTTAAGTGTATTCTACATGGCACCGAGTACATTCTCACTGTGATGCAACCATCACCACTATGCATCTCCGGGACCTTTTTATCTTTCCCAAATGAATTCGGTAGTCTTGAAACACTACCGCTTCATTTCCCCATCCCCTAGCTTCTGGCAACCAGCATTCTACTCTCTGTCTCTATGAATTTGATGACTCACAGAACCTCTCACCACAGGAATTACACTGTAAGTGTCTCTTTGTGACTGGCTCATTTCACTTAGCATAACATCGGGGTTCATCTATGTTGTAGCATGTGTCAGAATTTCCTTCCTGTCAAAGTCAAATAATATTCCATTGTACGTATAGACCACATCTTGTTTATCCACTGGCCCATTACATGCTCAGTAAAGAAGCTTTAGCATTATTTAGTAACTTCAGGGTGAAATGTGCATTTGTCCATGACTGTGCAGCCCCCTGACCTAACTGCTGAGCCTCTGGGTGGCAAGTCACTATCCCAGGCTGCTAGTCAGCAGGCAAGTTCATGCCCATCTTGAGAAAGGGTTGGAAAATGCGGCCTAAATGTTTGCTTATGGAAAAACAAATATGATCGGGACAATGTGACTGGTGATACTAACCCTTATGCTAACCTGGCAGCCCTAGCCAGGTGGCTCAGTTGATTGGAGCATCATCCTGTACACCACAGGTTGCAGTTCGATTCCCAGTCAGGACACTTGCCTGGATTGCCGGTCTGATCCCTGGTCTGGGTACATATGGGAGGCAACCACTAGGTCTCTCTCTCTCTCTCTATCCCTGTCTCTGTTTCTGTCTAAAATCAATAAACATACCCTAGGGTGAGATTAAAATAATTAATCAATTAATTACAAAAAAAGAAGCTCCCAGCACAGCCTTCTGAAATAGGAAAAGTAGTAACAACATGGTGCAGGCTTACCTGGCAAAGGCTTACGTGCGTGCACTGAGCCTGCTCCCAGAGAGTGACTGCAGGGGTATATGGTGTCCATGTCGGTGATTCTGTTTTCAAACGAGTGGTCTGTTTATTTAAGCAATAGCTACTGTGTACGTGGTGTATAAATGTTTGTAGGATGAAGTGTTCAGTGAGCTAAATTTGGGGAGGAAACAATGTTCTGCTTTCCCTTTTGTTCCAAAGTCTGTCTTATTAGGGCCCTAATAAAGGGTTAAATTTGTCTTTGACTAAAAGGGATGCAGCAAAGAAGCAGGGACTGCCAATGGGCTGAGCATCAGTGGACATTGGCAAGAACGTACATGCCAATTAATAAACAATAAGCATCATTATCTATTGAGTTTTGACAAGAGTCCTTGTGAAACCTCCCAGTTGCCTCTCTTGTTAGGAAAAGAAGAGGAACAGGGGAGCCTGGCCTTCCATGCTGCTCCCAGCCCATCCTCCCTAGAAGGCCATCCCCCTTACCCTTTGGCTCGGGTTGCAGAGTGAATAGGATGCAGGTGTTGCTGGTCAGGGTCTGCTTACTTAGCAGAATGAAAAGGGGAGAAGAAAAGTTCAACTCCACATGTGCAAGGGAAGCAGATGGCTCCCCAGGGTAGCGAGGGAGCCCTGGCCAGCATTGTGCAGGCAGAACCATGTGCCAGGTGGAATATTTCATTAATATGAGCTAGTGAGGCAGCAAGAGGGTGATTAACATAATATTCACATCCAACTAGTAACCCAAGAGAATGAGGGGGGAGTGGGAAGAGAGAGAGAAAGAGAAAGAGTTGAACCCCTTTCCATCCCTAAAGGATCCCCAAAAGAACATGTCCTTTCATTTTCTATGCTTTATTAATAAAAAATAACTGGGCCAGCATAGACCACTAAGTGGTGTCTTATTCACCACATCCGGGCTGTGCAGGTAAAACTGTTCAAGGTTATCCCCCATCTGGACAATTTCAAGCACATAACTCATAAAAGTCTATGCTCCTCACGAACTGACCTCATGTGTCTCCTGATGAGACGCAGTAAGAAGGATGTGTCACTGAGGTGGTGTTCGTGCCAAAATGTTTAACCCAGCCTGAGAATCAGGGCTCATCAGACAAATCCAAAACATGGACATGTCACAGGAACACTGGACTGGGTTCTTCAAAAGATGTCGTGACATCGAAAGTCATGAGAGACCAAAACAAACAACAAACCACCAACAATTAAACCAACAGAAAAAGGAAAGGGATTGCTCCATTATAAAAAAGACTGAAAAAACATTCAACCAGATGCAATGTGAGAACTTTGATAAAACAGCTCTAAAGGATATTATTTAGGCTGTTAGGAAACTGAGATTATGGATTCCATATTAGATCACACTGACATTTAATCACTTGGGTGTGATCATGTTATTTTGATTATGCAGGAAAGCATTCTTATTCGTAGGAGACACAGGCTGGAATATTTAGGAATAAAGTGTGGTGGTGTCTCTGCTTTTTAAATGGGAGAGAGGAGGGGGAGGGAGAAATGGTCGAGAGGGAGGGTGTGGTGCAGCCGGTCAAGGCCTGGCAGGTCAGCTCTAGACTCCAGGAGATGGAAGAAAATGCGCGGAGCTGTGGGGATGCTTGACATGCCTTTATTCATGGGTGTGCAAGCCTTGCAGGCTGCAAGCTGCACATCTCTCTAATGAGAAGCTCCTACCTGCTTAAGTAGTAGGGACAAACAAAGCCGGCAAAAAGCTAAAAAAATTATATAACATAGCATGATTCTGCACATGTGAGCCCACTTCCTGTTATAGGAACCGTTTATCATACCCAGCCCCAAGGCTATGAGAACAGTACTTAAAGGCCCGTTCGAAGTTATGGGAACACTGCTTCCCTTAGTTACCCAGACACCTGAGTGAGGAAGCCAGACTGCCTCCACTTATCCTACAGAGGGAGAGAGGAGCACAAGAACATGTACAAGATGTTAACATTGTTAGCAAGGGTGAGAGCGTTTATTGTTAGTCATTATGCCATTTTTTTCAACTTTCCTGTAAGATTGAAATTTTCCAAATGAAAGTTGGAAGGCAGAAACTATACTCTTTTCTAAGAATTTGTTTATTTTTAAGAAAGGCAGGGACCAAGACCAGATCAGACCCAGGCCTGGAGTCCCCAACGAATACCAGTCCTAGCAACTGAGAAGCACCCAGCCAAAGAGAGGACACTGGCCAGCACCTGGTGAGGGCTGCCAGGAAACTCCGCAGAGGGGCAATCTCAGCACTCCCACGGCCCTGCGCCTGACTGCCCACCACCCACCCACCCACGCATAGCAGCTGCCAACCATTCCTGACTTCCAGGCAAAGGTAGGAGGCAAAGGTACAACCATAGGTCGCACCTCTGGACCATTGCTGATTCCACATGGGCCAAGAAACTGCTGCTTAAACAAGTACTGTTTGTCTAATGTGACTAATTAGGTTCTTCTCCCACCCTTTTCCCTTTTAATCAGAAATGAAAGAAATGAAGGATTATTCTAATTCAGGAGCTTCAAGTACCTCACATGAAACTAATCATCACTCTCCTGCAGTTTCTTGATTTAATTACATGAAAGTTACGCAGTCCTTAAAACCTTTGTTCAGCAGTGGATCGCCTCCTGTTCTGACACTTGGGCACAAACAGCCCTTTCATCAGTTATTAATGATGTTATTCTTTCTCTTTAGTCCCTAGAAGCCAGAGCTGGAAGAACTCCTTTTGACAAGCCCATAGGCGGGGAATGCCAAGTGTCCTACCTTGCTCTGAGGGGGCTTCAAATTCCCACCCACCAGCGAGTCCAGATATTCCAGGCTCTGTGCTTCTGTATCTACTGTTCCCTCCTACAGAAGGTTCTGTTCTCACTTCTCCCCTGACAGATAATTTGTTCACTGTTCAAAATGCTTCTCAAACTCTGGCTCTTCTCTGATGACTACCTGGGCCTTGCTGAGCATCGAGTCATATTATGTTCCCCAGTTCTAAATCCCATTATTTGTATATATGCATACAGTGACTTTGCTACTCCAGAATCTTGCTCAGTGCATTGAAACTCTCTCTCTCTCTCTCTCTCTCTCTCTCTCTCTCTCTCTCTCTCTCTCTCAGAAGTGAGTGTGTCTGGCCTGGGACTAACAGTGTGCTTGGCAGGTGGTCAGTACTCAGTAGGTACTTACTGAATGAATGGGAATCATCACCCAGAACCATGTGGAATGGCAGGACTGGGACATAGACAAGAACACATTAATCCAACAGCATCTACCACTTGTTCACACGGATTAATTTATCACGTTAGCTGGCTGTCCCCTGGCACAGAGCGGAGGCCTGAAACACTGGGGCGTAGGCAGAAGGGAGGGACTTTCAATCTGGTCTGAGTGAAATGGGTCTAGACGGCACGACTTAGCAGGAACCCAGGATGGCCGGACCCAGCGGCAGCAGAGAGTGTCAGACCCAGGGTGCCCGGCCTCTCTTCTCAGCTCCTTGTCAAACAGAACCTTTTTTTAGAGCAATGCTGTCCAATAGAAATACGATATAAACCTCATATATGATTTAGAATTTCCTAGTAATCTGTATTTAAAAGTCAAAAGAAATGGGTGAACTTTTTAAAATTAAATTTATTGGGGTGACATTGGTTAATAACATTATATATGACTCAAGTGTACAATTGTGTAATACATCATTCCTATATTGCATTATGTGCTTACTACCCAGTCTAGTCATTGCCAAAATATTATTTTAACATGTCATCATTGTAAACATGACTGAGATATTTTACATTTTTGTATAGTAGGTCTTTGAAACCCAATGTGCATTTGTCCTTAGAGCGCATCTCAGTTCGGACTAACCACAGTTCAGGGCTCAGTGGCCCCTGCACAGAGGAGCTCAGGAGCAGAGCCCATGCATCGTTGATCAGCCTTCATCTCCTGGTTAGGCAAGAGAAGCAAGCCACGGGGCAGGCACGTCGCTGTCCTGGAGTGACCAGTAGTCGGTCTATTTGGCTCTGATGAGAGGTTCCAGCTCTTTCCTGATGAAAGACGACGTGCACCCAAAGGAAGAAGTACCGGGTGTTTCCTATTTCAGTCTAGCAGATAATCATCACACATCTGTACTCGGAGGTGTTTTTTCCCGTTTTCATTTTTTACACATGCTGTATCTTGTGCTCTGCTGACTTAAAAGGATACGAAGATGACAGAAACAGAGGTGCGGGATAACTTAGTAATGAATTCAATAATTTAAAACTGCTGAATATAGCCGTTCCTCTCTCCGTATTTGTACATCATCTTCCATCATGATGGAAGCAGAGAATTTTAAATTACCAAAAAGAAGGACCAAAACTCAAATTCAAAAGAAAAATTATTTTAATTAAAATGCATGTCAGCATATGAAAATTCTTGCCATTTTGCTACTTGCCAACCTTCTTTTCAAGTGCAATTACGTAAAACACCATCTTTCCTTGGCCAGTGCCTTCCCATACTCTTCACAAGGGTGTGCGTGTTTCCTCCGGCATGCCCCTGGGCTGTCTTCACCTGGCCGTCCTGGCAAGCCTGGACTATCTGGCCATCCACTCCAAAGTGCACCTGGCTTCTGAAATTTGTGTGATAAGTGGTCCCTGCGCTTGTAGACCTGCAATTGACCAGGAGCAACGAGACTTAAGGCAAGTCGTCACAGTCAGGCCTTGCCCAGCCATTGGGTTCTTTTTGTGAGGCCACAGCACCTTGGAGAAGTTCAAAGTGATTGACAGTTGCTTATTCCCTCCACCTGTCTTCCAGGTCGTGATAAATGCAAGCCTTAGATAAAATCTTACCCCACACAGAGACATTTATTAAAAAACATTTATTCACATGCAGACCCAAAATAGTTTAGATAAGTAATTGGAAAGCTTGACAAAAGCTGTTTCAGTGTCCATGTAAGTGCCTCCTTGCCTGAATAGCTCACTTCAGAAAAAACACTGGACTTGGCATTGGTCAAGATAGCAGTGTAGGCAGACATGGCTTTACTCTTCACACAACCATATCAAAATTACAACTGAAATATAGAACAACCATCACTCAGAACCATCAGAAATTGAGTTGAGTGGAAATCTGACTACTATGGAATTAAAGAAATCACCTCCATCCAGTCTGGTAGAAGGGGTACAGATAGGGACGGGCTGGTCCCTCACCACATGTGTATAAAGAGAACATGTAAGAACTACTTTCCCAGCAAATTTCAAGTATACGGTACATTAGTATTAACCATATTCACCATGCTGTACATTAGCCCTCAGAACTTACTCATAATGCCTTCTAGTTTCATTCATGTTGACTCAAATGGCAGGATTTCTTTTTTATGGCTAAATAATATTCCATTATATGTATATGAAGATGTATGATATATATACCATACATACGACATTTAGATATCTATATATATTATATATCTTCATTCATTCATCCATCAGTGGACATCTAGGCTGTTTCCTGATCTTAGCCATTGTGAATAATAGTATAATGAAGAGATACCTCTTTGAGATACTGACTTCATTTCCCTTAGATAAATACCCAGAAGTGAGATTGCTGGGTCTTATAGTAGTTCTATTTTTAATTTTTTGAGGAAACTTCAGACCATTTTCCATGGTGGTTGCACCAGTTTACACCCCAACCACACGCATAAGGTTTCCCTTTCCCACGTCCTGGCGAACACCTGTCATCTCTCCTTGTTGATGATAACCATTGACAGGTGCGAGGGGACATCTTACTGCAGTTTTGACTTGTTGTTCCCTGATAACTGGTGATGTCGAGTACTTTTCATGTACCTGTTGGTCATTTGGATGTCTGAGGAAAAATGTCTACTCAGCTCCTTTGCACATTTTTAATCAGACTATTTGTGTTTAATGTGTTAGATGATCATACCTGTGTAGGTGGCAACCTTTCAACTCACTGGCACAAATAATTTCACATTGTCACTGCTGATGAATTTTAAAGTTAATTGTAGACATTGCAACATTCTCTATATTAGGAAAAGAAGACAGGCTACCGTGGGGAAGCCAAGCAAAAGGAGAGAAATTACTTTGGTGGTCACAGTGTTCCTCTGTGAGTGACATGAGAGCTGAAACCTGGAGGATGAGTAGGAATCTGCCTCGGGGTGGAGGAGGGCATATTGGGGTGAAAGTCCTGAGGGCACCCAGAGACGGGATGAGTGATTACAAGGGTGTGGAGCAAGTGGAACCAAGGAGTCTCCTGGTTTCAGGGGAAAGAGCCAGCCCTCCGTGCCCAGGACATGGGAGCAGATTTCTGTCTGCAAAGGGAGGCCTAAATGGTCCCCGAGGGCTCTGGTTCAGTTCAGAGGACTCGCCATCTCTCCTTACATACAACGAACTGGGACTGCAGTGCCGAGGTGAGAGCTCAGTGCGGAAACACCCCCACATTGCCCCTTTGCTTTGACCCTTTGAATCTCTGCTTTGTCCTACGTAGTTTAAGTGCTGAGCCACATTTGAAGCTCTGTCATGCACCGCTGGCTCTGACTTACAAAAACGATGCCTTTGGTTATTAAAGGAAACCAATTTTATTTTGCACATGAAAACTGCTTCTGAATCTGATATTTCTTTTCTTTAAAAGTTTCAGCCTGATGATTATTTTTCCCTCCCCACAGGGTAAAGGCTGCATCAGGAGGAGGGCAGTAATTATCTGGAGGACAGAATTGCCTCCTATTTAAGCAAAGGGAGCCAGGTTTGTGCAATGGACTGAAATTGCCCTCAAATCAATGACCAGATGGCAGAAATGCCCTCTGCTGTATTCTAATACCAAAGAGCCAACAGCCTATTTGAGGTATCATAATTTCCTAGCTCAATTGTCATTCACATATCTTTTATTTTGTTCTCCAAATCAATAAACTCATGGGGACAGATGGGAGTCGATATAGCAATTGGGAAACTTTAAAGAAGCTGGAGACTTCCTTCACGTGCAATGGCTTGCCCTGCTAAATGGAAGGCATCACACTCAAAGCCTCTGTTGAATAGAAAGGAAAAAGAATTTGCTTGTTGAAACATGGGGTGCCGAGCCCTGTCCTCAGAGCTTCTGATTCAGTGGGTCCAGGCTGGGCCTGAGAATTTACATTTCTGACAAGTCCCCAGGTGATACTGGAGCTGCTGGTTCAGAGACCACACTTGGAGAGATACTGAAGAAGAAAAAAGGGAAAAAAGAGAGAGAGAATTAAAAAAGCCCGAAGCATCAGACAGCAGACCTGATGTCTCCTGTGATGGTTCTTGGCTTTTTTCTTGTCCTATGGAATCTCCACAGGCAGATCACCAGAGCACAGTGATGACAGGGTTGGTGGTCCAGTGACACCGTCCATGCTCTGCTGCTCCCCTGCACCCAGGGGAGATACAGAAAGCCCACAGTTTATATCAGGATGCATTCTCTGTGTCATATTCTGTGGATTCAGACAAACATACAATGACATGTAGTCACCTCAACATTATCATAGAGAACCGTTTCTTGCCTGAAAAATCTTCTGTGCTCTGCTTGTTCACCCCCCTCTCTGCATGAACCCCAGCAACTATTGATCTTATTTCTGTCCCCATAGTTTTGCCTTTCCTAGAATGTTACATCGTTGGAATCATATGGTAGGTAGACTTTTCAGAATGGCTTCTTTCCCTTAGAAATACGATTTTAAAATTCTTTCATGTCTTCCTGGCCTGATAGCTCATTTCTTTTTATTGCTGCATCAGAATGCACGGCATGAATGTTTGTTGATTCATTCGTCTGTTGAACATCTTAGTTGCTTCCAAGTTTTGGCAATTACAAATTCATTTGCAAGTTTTTGTACGGACATAAGTTTCCGACTCATTTAGGTAACAAATGAGTTGAAAACACCAATGAGTGGCAATACCAAAGAGCCCAACTGCTAGGCTGCACAATAAGAGTATGTTCAGTTTTGTGAGAAACTGCCCAGCTGTCCTCCAAAGTGGCTGTATTGTTTTGTATTCCATCAGCAATGAATCAGAATTCCTGTTGCTGCACTAGTATGTGTTAAATATCACTTTAATCAAGTATTACTTTAATTGAGCACTTATTAAAAAAATCTCCCGTGGCTATTTGCTACTTCAGGATGAAACACTGGTGCACTGGGGACAGATCTAAGCACAGTGTCCAGCTCACTGCACACTTTTGGCGACGTCCCCCTTCCATAACCTGGGCTCTGGACTTCCCCCAATAACCCAACAGATGATTCCACCGGAGGTAGAAGGTAGGAACATAACCCACGGAGAATGGCTGCCCAGAGGCGCCGCGCCCCTCCATCTTTCCTCACGTTGCTTAACAGCTTTCTAGTCACCTAATATTATCCATCTTTCAAGACAAAGCTGAAGTACCATTTTCTGCTGGGTTTCCCTCATCCCTCTCCCTTCTCTCCTTGTACAACTGCCAGCATCTCCCACCATACCTGTGTTACTCTGACTATTTACAGTTTCTGTGGCATCTAGATTGTTAGGCTCCTTAACAACCTTCTCACAAGATGGCCTTGAACTGAGTCAAGTCTCAAGCACAGAATAGCTATGCCCACAAGTGTGTACAAAAGATACTCGTTGAACTGAGTTATTTATCGCTGACGGATTTACTTCGATGGTCCCCTCTGAGGAATGCCTCTTGTTCAGTGGTAGTGGAGCTCTTGCCGAGCCTCAAGGAAGAGCTTCCTGAGACCCGCACGGGAGGGTGGGGCTCTGTGCTGTGGTTTATTGATGATGTGCAATTAAGAGGGCCCCCTCCCGACTTCCCAATGATCCATCTCCAGAGTCTCACCATGGAGAAGGTCCAATCTTGTCTTCAGGAGGGCCGGGATGAAGGCCACTGCCCAGAGTTTCTGCTCCATATTAAAGCACAGTCCAGTCCGGCTTCAGCTCACTTAGTGTGTATCCCCAGCTGTAGTCCATTGCTGTGCTTCGATATTCAAGCTCCCTCCCGGAGGCCACGGGCCACGTGGCCGTGGAGCAAACAGGTGAGCAAACAACGCACTGGTGTGTGTGCTGTGCATGTGCTACAGGCTGAGCGAGAGAGCACTTAACTTGGTTCCCCTGATGTTGCATCCAGGAGCTTGGTGCTTTCTCAAAATGATCAGTCAACTTTCTAAGTTTTCTCAGGCTTTGGATGGATCCACACCCCCTACGTAGACTGACAGGCCCCTATGGTCCAGCACTTCACCCTGTGTCCCCCAACAACTCAGTGCTCAAGGGGAAAAGGAGGCTCGGTGGAGAAATGCTGTAATCCCCTGGGGTGTGACGCTGCAGCTTCCTGGCTGAGCAAGCAAACGGGCTCATGCCCCCCATTTTATTAAGCCCAGTGTCTCAGTCCCTTTGCTCCCCTTTCCTAGCAAATACAGACAGCAGTACCTTCAGGATCAGCTTATGCTCCCCACCCCCAAGATTTCCAGGAAATCCCAGTGTTATCAGAGTAAGTTCACTTTCAGGACAACACTTGTTTGATCGTGCTGGTTAAAAACGAATAATTTTATTTTTAAATCATTCTGCTTCTCTATGATGCTCTCTTCAGTATTCAGTAAATATTTTACTGGTTAGAGGTAGAAGAAAAATAAAAGAAAAAGGATTATTTGTTCTTTATGAGCAGTAAATACTAGATGATTAAGTAAGTGTACATGAAAGGGAAAACACTGAAGAAATTCAATACATTGAGACATTTTCTTAAGAAGTTCAAAGCACTTTCTAAGCAGAAGTGTCATAAATTTCTACAATACATCCATATAAGTAAGAACTATTACCATTTCCACTTTCTGGGGTCTAGAGTTAAAACCACATTTCCAGATATCCCAGAGAGACTCAAGACAGAATCCAGGCCTCAAGTCCCAATCCCGTGACTTTCGGGCTTACAGGCAGGCATTCGATATATTAACATACATAGTTGGGACTGGTTCTGGTTGTAGCACAGGACACCGCTCTAGTGCCAGAGGGAGCAATCACACACGGAAGCTTGATCTTCACCCCTCGTGAGAAAGAGGTCCACACTGTGGCTCTCTGCTGATCCACAGTCACTGTGTCTCTGGTGGGGTGTGGGGTGTCAGTCCACTCTTTTATTCATGGAAAAAGGCAAACACTCCCGGAGGACAAATATAGAATTTATCAGCCATACAGAATTCATTACGGGTAAGCGTGTTAGAAACTTTACTGCAGGAGGTTGTCTAGAGGGAAGGGGGTTCCTCAGAGAAGGCATGAGACGGAGCAGGAAAGGCTGCAGAGGGGTGGGCCCCAAAGGAAGGAGGCAAAACCCCGACCTCATGATTGCGCTGGCCCTTGCCTCTGCATGGGTGACTCTGTATGGATCGTCCTCCACTTTTTCCTAACTACGGGCCAGCTGGGGCCGGGGCTGCTGCAGGTGGAGCTAGGGCGGAGTGAAGAAGGCTGTGTCCACAGACATTCGAGGGAGACCCCGTGGCTCACTCAGACTGTATCCTAAGCCCAGCTGACGGCACTTGGAGCTACTCCTTTATGTGGCACAAATAATTGAGAAAACGCAATCTTTTCAAATGCACGATGACAGGATGGCTGAAAGCTAGAAAAATTTCTGGGCAAGTGGAACGGAGAAACTGAGACAAGAAAGTTAAACGAGGCCAAACAGTTCGAGCAACTTACAGCTACCAGGTGGATCGCAAGACCTTATCTCCCCTAACCAAGGACACTCAAGAGCAAGCGGTTTATTCCTCTCCTCCCTAAGCAGAGAACACATGTCTGAAATCTCCCTGGACTGAGAATAGAGAACAGAGACACAGTTAATGCCATTCGTGCCAGCTACACCCAAGGACAGGTGAAGTCAGGGGAACAAACAACAAAAACCCCATTAAAAGCTAAACAGGCCCGAGATAAGAGTAAAACAGAACAGCAGACCAAAGAATGTTCCCAAACCCCTATTAGCTCATTTTGACACCATCAGCGTATTAAAAATGTACCTGGAAAGCTGATGAACAATCTGCTGAAACCCTCCCCTAAGATTCTTGCCAGCAGAAAGAAGATGAAAAGCCCTCAGGACAGACTCAGTGGGGGCTCCCTGGAGAGCAGGCCCATGCCCCTTCCCGGGCACGAACATTTTACCTCCTCCTAAACTCTAAGGGTTTCCTCGGGCCTTGCAGCCAGGGCAGCAGTGGGCAGTGGCAGCTCGACTGGGGCTTACCCCAGGGGCGGGTGGGGGGCGGGGAGGGTCGAACAACTTGCCCTGCCATTCCTCTCTGTAAAGTTGGGCAGCCCCAATAGTATTCATGTTTGGGGCCTGATCATTCTATTATGGGGCTGGCCTGTGCATTGTGGGATGTGTAGTGACCTTTCTGCCTCTACTTCCCAAATGCTAGTAGCAACCCCCCCCCCTCCCCGCGATATCCACGACCACAAAGTTTCCAGACGTTTCCAATGCCCTCCTGGGGGTGGGGCGCACTTGCTTCTGGTAAAGAACCAGTGCCCTAGATCCTTCTCAGAACCCCAGCCCTTCTCATGCTGTGAGCGTCTTGCCAGGCTGCACTTGGTTCAAAGGCAGCCTTCTCTTCCGTGGTTTGTGAATGCGACCCCAACACTTCATCTGAGCTGTTTGAATAGCTGGTCTCTGTTGGCTTATTGCAAGATGCTATTGCCATGGAAACTTCCTAAAGGGCTTTCTAAGGACCACTTTGGTTTTATAGGCTTTTCACCTTGTCCTCTAACTTCACGTCAAAACCTGTACGTCAGATGTTACTCCATTGTAATCGCCCTCTGCCACTCCTGGGATTACAAGGAAAACCAGTGGAAGTCGAGTTACTTCCAAAGTAGAGGCATGCCAGTTGCCTTTCTTGAGAAGAGAAGAGTTAAGGGTCATGTGAGGACTGAGGCCATGATGTGCAGGAGAAACTTGCACTTCGAGTGAGCATGGCTGGCTGCAAGGCTACAGCCAGATCATGGGATGTCACTGAAGGGGAGAGAGGGAGAGTCCTGGACAGCAAATTCCTTCTCGAGCAAGTGACATGGGAGTGGCTCGCGCCCCTCCTGTTCACATTCCACCAGCAAGAACGGGCTGTGTGGCCACACCCAGCCACGGGGGAGGCTCTGACATGTAGACTTTAGCAACCAGTGTCTACCAAAGGAGGAAGGCAAGTTCAAATTCTGCAGAAGTGCATCTCCTGCAGAAAAGGACTAATGTGCTTTTTATAATGTCTTGTTTGTCCTCCCCAAACTTTCCACATGTTCCTTGAATTTGGACCACTGACCTGAAAGACAGGCTTCTACCTTTCCCAAAACACACCTGGGGTTGGGAGGGTAAGCCACCTGAGGGCATACATTGCTTGAGGGGAGGTGGGACTGTGTTTGTGATTGTGGGCAGGCTTAGGGACCCCTAGAAACACTGGGGACAATGCTGAAGGCACCATAAAGCTAGGGAGCAGGACTGTGAGCAATGGGCTGGCCGACTTCTGTTCCACTTCCTGAAGAGTTTCTGTGCTGAGGGAATAATTTTCCCAGTGTCTCCTCTCCCATCTCCGACAGTGGAGCTAACTGCGGAGGTGAAAGTCCTGTGGAAAATGAGGACAAAAGGGTCTCCCCTTGCCTTGAGTTTTTGTTCCAGGCACGTAAGCAAAGTCCAGAGAACTGTTCCTGCATGAGCTGGAGAAAGGGACAGGAAGGAGCCCTCCCCTTTCCTTCTGGGTCAGAGCAGGAGGAGTTACCAAAGGAAAGGGATTGAGGGGTCAGGGGACAGACAGAGGTGAGGTGGCAGAAGAGATCAGAGTCTAAAAGTCCTGGAAGCCTGGCACAGGACACCAAAGACCATGGAGAACCTGCCCCCCCCGCCCCCCCGCAGAGCACTCAACCCCTCACTGTCACCTTCCCCAAAAAATGTCACCCCGGGGCCTGAAAGCAAGCGGCTCTGTGTAGAGCAGGGAGCATCTGACCCGCAGAACAGACTTGAACTAGAACACCGTACTTGAGACGTTTGGTGGTCCACGGGGCACACTGTCTGCTATTGTGGAACTGATTAGGTGATGAAGAGACCAGACCTCGCATGGCCACAGATCCTGGTTTACAAATAGGGCTCTTTCCACAGCTGCCTGCGGGCAGCTACAGGAGGGGAGAAGCGTTAAGCTAAGGGACACTGTCCGCTTTTGAGTGTTAAAGCAGGAGCAGGTTCACTCACGTGTTGTCACCTCCCACACACTCAAGACACACTCACGGCACCCACAGTGTCCACACACAGCACTCAGTGCATGCACTTGCAGCCTATGCTCATGCAACATGGGCAGAACACATAAACATGTGACACACACACACAACACACTCATGCAACACACATGCAACACACACCCAAGCAGCTTCTGAGGGACTTTGCTGTGCACTTCCAATAAGCAGCCAGCAGGGGACAGCATTGCGAAGGCTTTGGAGGGTGAGAACTCTGCTTCCACAGGCAAGAAACGTGAAAGGTGAGTCAACCTTACAACCCACATGGAGTGCCTACTATGTGCCAGGTGTCATGCTGGGTGCTTCATGGGCCAGCAAGGAAGAAAACAGGAGTGTGTCTTCCTTTAAGACTCAGCTTTCTCTCCAACCTCTCAAGGATGGGCTTCCTCCAGCGCCAGCATGTGGCCCTGACGCTGGCAGACGTGAGGAGGGCATTTGCTGTGTTAGTTTCAGCCTTTCACTAAGTGGGCTGTGCTGTTAGATAAGCCACGTAATCTCTACCTCTTCTCCGGACATGAAATGGCTGCTAGAGCAGCAGCATCCAAGAAATAAAGTGTGAATTGCAAATGGAAGCCACACCATGACTCAATTCTCAAGTAGAACCTTTAAGAAAGTGAAAGAAAACAGGTGAAGTTAATTTAAGAATGTGCTTTACTTAACCCAATATTTTAAAATAGTGTTACAATGGTTGATATAAAAACACTGGGCCATTTCACACCCATTTTCTTGGGGTGAAGTCTTCACATTGGGGTGCAGTTTACACTTGCAGTGCCTCTCAGTGTGGCCCGGCCACGTCCCAGGGGCTCAGCTGCTGGACGTGCCAGTGGTCCCCAAGCCAGACGGTAGAGCTGGGCCTAGATGTGGAAGGTCCTCAAAAAAGTACAAATACAACTACCATACCATCCAGCAATTCCGCTTTTCATTGATATGAAAACAGCAAAAACAAAAACATTAACCCAAAAAGATACGTGCACCCCTTGGGCTCACCGCAGCACTATTCACAGCAGCCGAGACACGGCAGCAGCCTCAGCGCCCACCAGCGGATGGACGGACAAACAAAGCGTGCTATGTACACACAATGGAACGCCGTCATTCAGCCTCAAAAAGAAGGGGATCTTGCTGTTTGTGACACTGTTGGTGGACCTTGAAGCCTAAGTGAAATAAGTCAGACAGAGAAAGACAAATCCACATGATCTCACTTATATCTGGAATCGGAAAAAAGAGAACTCACAGATACACACACAGAAGAGAGGCGGGGGCATGAGGTGTGTGAGTGAGTGAAGGGTCCCAGGTGCAAACTCCCAGTTAGAAAATAGGTGAGCCCCGGGGATGTGACAGGCAGCATGGTGACTGCAAGTCGTATTGTCTCTTTGAATGTGACTCAGAGAGTTGTCCTTTCAAGAACTTTTCAGTTCTTATCACAAGACAGAAATGTTGAACCCCGTGTGGTTCCAGATGTTTCTTGTGACGATCACTTCACCACATGTATGGTATCAAACCCTTCTATGGTACAGCTAAAACCAAGATGACATCGTATGTCAACTGTTCTCAAGCAAACAAACAAACATGTAACCCCTAGTGACCCCATCCTGTCTGGGGAAGACAACAGAGGTTGGGAGGAACACTGTTTTTAGCACTTATTTCCTGCGCTTAAGTGTGTCTGTCCTCGGCCGTGGCGTTAGCTGACCTCGGAAACTTCCCCACACTCCCTCACCTAGAAAGCGGAAAAGAAGACGCCTGCCGTGACTGGCTTCCAGGGTCGCTGTGAAAGCTGAGTGTGGGCACTCTGGTTCAGAGCACGGATGGGTCTGAGGCTGCTGCCCTCCTTGTCAGCTAAGGAGCACGCCGGCCTCAGACTGACAGATGGTGTAGGACACCCACGAGACTCTTGGGTCAGAGATGAGGGGCCGTGTTTCGGCAAGAGCAGCAGGCAGGGTAGCAACATCCTCTTGACCGTGTCCCCAAGCTCCCAGCCCCACAGGTGACACTGGCACACAAGACAGGAACCCTGTGCTTGGAAACCCACGTTGTTCAGAGTGGGTAGTGGGCCTGACCAAGTTTCGCCCTAGCGGTGCACACTCTCTCTATTCTACTGGGCAGTCAGCAAACCCGCCGTGTGCTCTGAAGACAGACACTGCTGCCATCCTTCCAGCCGTCCATCTGCAAGCATCCTGGAAAGCCATTCCCGACAAAGTCCAGAACAAAAGCAGTCAGTGCCTCCGTAAGCACAGTGACACCGGCCAAGGGACCCTTGGAGAACGGTCTCCCCACCAGAGTGCTATGTGCGTGTAAGCTGTGACATCCGTCAGGTATTCCTGCTTCACTTACTCTGACAATTGTCCGGTGAGGACAGAGAGGCAAAAACCACCATCACACTGCTTACACAACCAGAGAGCAGTCTGCGGGAGCCAGAAGTTATTTGCCCAAGCCCCCCAACTACTTGGTGACTCGCCATGCCCAGCACTGAGAAACCAAGATTCCAGGCCGCTGGGAAAATGATCTCTAATGTCACTCAAGCCTCATTCATCCCTGCGCAATCTACAAACTGGAACATCCTGGAGCACTTAGCAGCCACTGCCTCCAGAAATTTCTGATGCTCCCAAGACTGAGCTCATTTGCAAACAGGTGGTATGGTGGGTGCACTGAACAAGGAGGCTTTGTTCAGGGTTGCCATGATGCTTCCAGGGGCTGCTCTGACCAGCCAACTTGGGCATCAGAGGGAACTCACAGACGCCCAGGAGCAATCGGGCCCCGAGGGGCGGGGGTCTGCTGCTGAGAGCTGTGTGACCCGTGGAGCCCGTTGCCTGGGAGGAGGGTGGGCAGGAGCACTGGCGCAGGTGGGTGGTCAGCCAGCAGCCCTCACATAGAACCTGCCTGTTGGTGCTCTGTCCTCCACCGGGAGGGTTCTTGCCATTCAGTGAAAGTAGCCAGAAAGGTCATGTGGCCTGGGGACTGAGGGCTCTCTTGGTACTTCGACAAAAGTCAGTGAGGATCTCTTGCCCTAGAGGTCTCTTGCTGGGTCCTTGCAGGGGGATTGCAGTGGGGGTCGGGGAGGGGGCTCTTTTCCAGGCCACCAGTGTGACTCTGGATTAACATGGATTGCACAGGGGCAGGCATTATCCTAGTTAACCCTCACAAGAACACCTTCCATGGTGACAGGCTTGTGTTCACAGTGACAAAACTCCAATTCATCCAAGGCCCAACTGACTCTAAGGCTCACATACGCTTGTCAGTTATCTGCACATTTTCACAAATAAAATAAGGATCCAGGAAGAGAATCCCTTCAAAGCCTTTCCTTCGAGCCAGTCTGTTGCAGGAAAGTACCACAAACCAGCTCTGTGGATAACCAGGCCCGTGAGCCCTGTCTGCAGGACAGACTGCAAGCCTTGGATTGCCACAACCCCACGGCACTGCGGCTGGTCTGAGATCTTCCCTGGCACGAGCGCACGCTGCCCTCTGGTGTTCAAACATCAGCAGGACACTCTGCTCAGGATGATGGTGGCCACCTGTCTTCCCTTGAGGGCAGAACAAAGCCCACACTTTAAATTTCACACTGAAGAATGGAACACTTCCTGGCAGCCTCTCCCACAAGACTGCAAGGGCCCCTGCATGAAAACCCCTGTGCGGTGCTCCCGACATCCTCTGCAGGTCCCAACCTATGAGAGGGGATTCTTTTTTCTGATAGGGACACTTGTACTTCATTAACTACAGTCCTGAGCCCTGGAAGCATTTATCCCAATGGCCAATGGCAAGTGTTGATAGTTGACTGAATTTTCTACTTGCATTCCACAAACCTCAAATATATTTCCTGTTCTCGCCCAAGTCACCATCCCTTTAGAAACCAAGTGTATTTCCAAAGAAATGAATCTGTCCATGGAGGAATAAAGCCATTCCTCTTGTTGGGATTTTAGAAAAATGTCTGAATGTACAAAAAGCAGAGGAGCTGTAACGATGTTTAGCCCTTGAAGAAGTGTAAGAGGAAAGGTCTGAGCTCAGCTTGACCCGTGGGCATAAATGGGAGCCAGGTGGGTCGAGAGGCTTCCCAGGGCAGGTCAAAGGGCACAGACACACCCTCTCAGGCACACACCATCCTTGAGAGACTCTCGAGCTCCCTGCAGGCCCTGACCGAGGGTGCACAGCTCTCCTCCAGCTGCAGCACCAGACACGCGAAAACTGCTGGCCCCCGTGATGTCTCCGTCAGCAGCTGCTCTCGCCGTGACGCTCTGTACCAGGAGCCACCCACTTTTCAGGGACGTAGCACAGTAGCATTTGCTTTTTTCACTCATGTCTGTGGATCACTGCAGGTGGCAAGCCCCTGGTCTAGGGTGGCCCGCCCCTGCGTATTTCCTATTTTTTCCAGAAAAGTGGGAATGCTTGGGGCACGGCCTCCTGGTAAGAGGAGGAGCACAGGAGGGAAAGTATGTGCAAGCGCATTTCAAGCCTTTGCTCAGATCACATCGGCTAACCTGTAACTGGCTGAAGCAAGCCATGTGGCCAAACCCAACATCAGTGGGGTGGGGGCGGGGTTTAAACTCAGCCCTCTCTGAGTGCACTGGGGAGTGGGCACGGGGGGTTAGAGAGCAGACATTTGCTCAACAGAAACCCAATAACATGCCCCTGCAGACCCTGATGTGCCTTGGGCCTAGTCAATGGGTGGGACAGAGCTGTGTGGCGGCAGACGCTGGGCTTCCTCTCTGGTGAGTGACTTCTTGCTATGCCCAGCTTCACACTGAAGGAGTTCTATGCACGCCTCAGAAAAATGACCAGTTGCCACATTGCATAAAGGTCATTCCAACACCGGCAGAGCTATGCAGGCCAATGTGGCCAAGGCTCCAGATGGCCCAGTTTCCTAGAGCTGAGGGTCCTCCATGCAGGCAGGAGCTCAGCATGGCCACTGTGGGGTTCCCTGTGGAGGTGGCTACTCTGTGCTTGTGACCAGAGCTCACTCCGGGAAATGGGGGCCCCGCAGAGGGCTTCCGTGTGCCCTGACCACAGCCTGTCAGAGAAACCTGCCCTGAGCAACCACCTGTGATTTTTGTAAGATGTACTTTCTTTGGAGTGGGTGAAACCAGGGTCCATGCGAAGGTTCTGTGACTTCTCTGAATTAAGAAAAAAATGATATCCTTCACAGGTGCCACTCATCAGAGGTACTCAAACTCAAGGAACTACAATAAATGAAATAAGTTTGGCAAACTTGAGCTTATTTTTCTTCCTGGTACCATCCTATGTATGTGGAATGGGTCTGGACCAGGTATAATATGGGCACAATTATAATTCTGACAGGGAACCCATTGAGAGTAACAGATCTTTATAATAAAGACAATTATCTAACAACAATGGTATAAACCGGGGGGCACCACATTGGCATGATGCAGACACAGCATTCTGTCCAAGTTCACGCATGTAGGACTTCCCAAGGGCAGAAGGAGCTCTCCCGATAGCTTCTACTTGTTGTCCCAGAGTTGAAGACAAAAAGGACAGACCTTGTGGCAGAATTATGCAGCTGCCAAAATGAATCCTGCCAGGCCCCGGTCCTATATTCCTTCTTTCCCAACAGAAATCACAAGATTCCCTTTTGCTTTCTAACTTCCTCAAGATCAAACATCCAGACTAAGTTTTCTATTTCTGCAAAATAAATCACCTCTAAACACAGCAGTTTAAAAGTATAATAAACATTCATCATTTCACATCATTTCTGTCATCATGCAGGAGCAGCTGAGCTGGGGCTGAACAGTCCACTTCCAAGGTGGCGCCCTCCCTAGCTAGTGCCGACTGCTGGTGGAGGCCTCAGCTCCCCGCCACAGGGACATCCACACGACTGCTTGAGCGTCCTTCCGACATGGCAGCTGGCTTCCTTCAAAGTGAGGTATACAATCAGCAAGTTGAAAGCCAGTGTTTTTTATGACTAGTTTCAGAATTCACAAACCATAATTTTTGCAACATGCTGGTTGGTTACAAAATGTCGGTTTATTTAGCGTGGGAGGAGACTCCACAAGGACACAAATAGAGTGAGGATTATGGGCTCATTTTGGAGGCTGGCTACAACACCTCCAGCTGGTGTTCAGAGGCCTTTTAAAAGTACCTCCTCTCTCCTATGGAAAAGGAAAATAACGTGAGACCGATAATCGAGTGAAGAGTCACATCCAACATCCCTGGATTTTATCCTTACTTGTACAACAATGGACGGTACGGCCCACAGTGAAAGGATGGCGGGCATGAGCCAATGGGAATGGAGACCCCTGAAGCCACTTTGTGCTGACTTACAAGAGGTCAGACTGAGGGTGAAACTGGACTGGACCTTGTGAAAGTGAATGGGTTAGAAGAGGCTGTGTGTGCTCTGCTTGCTTTCTCCAGTGGGGGGAGGGGGTCCTTCCCATGACCAGTCCACACGGCCCACATGTCAAGCCAGGGGGCCCAGCTCAGGCTGGGTGGGTGACAAAGGAAGTGTCTGCCGGCCAGACGCCCCAGGGGACATCCTGCCCTCCTCCCACTCACGCCTGCTCAAGCCCTCAGCCCACCTTTCCTGATGCCGGACACTGGACCCTCTCTGCTTTGCTGGGGTAGCCCCGCGTCTCCCTCCCCAATAGTGCCCTTTCCCCAGGAGGACCCCCACTATCCCACCTTAACCCTGGTGCTCCTGCCCCATCTGCCTACGTGCCACCTGAGAAGCCAGTTCAACTCACTGTCCCTTTTTTCTTCACTTTCTTCTTTAACCTTTTCTTCTTTTCCCCCGCAATAGCGGTTTCTCACGGAAAATCCAGGCAAACAGTACACGCATGCCCATAGCCCCAATTCCAGAGAGAGTGGCTGTGAACACTTCGGTGCAAACACTTCCAGGCTTGTAAATTTTCGTTGGACTATGGTGCTCACTTCCTGCTCGACCAAAATAAAATAGAGGGCCTGGTGTCCCCTACTTCCTCCTTTTGTTTAACATCTGAACGGCTACGCTCTGACTTTAAAAAATGCCTGATAACCGATGTCGCCAATACGTGCCAGAACTGTTAGGGCTGAGGACCCAGAGACAGACACAGCCCAGACTTTCAGGACGCTTGCTGCCCAGGAGGAGGGACGGTGACATTCAACACTTTAACTACACCCCATTCCAGCCATCGCAGTGCCGTGCAGGGGAAGAGCCTTTCTGAGCTCCCCGAACTGTCTCATTCTGTCTGGGCTGCCGTGACAAAATACCACACCCTGGGTGGGGTGTAAACCACAGAAACGGGTTTCTCATAGTCCTGGAGGCTGGAAGTCTGAGGCCAGGGTGCCAGCATGTGGGATGGGGGCCCTCTCTGGGCCTGTGCTGGTGGTGAAAGGGGGTAGGGAGCTTCCTGGGGTCTCTTTAGTTAAGGGCACTAATCCCGTTCATGAGGGTGGCTCCACCTTCCTGACCTGATCATCTCCCAAAGGCTCCACCTCTAATACCACCATCACCTTGGGTGTTAGTTTTCAAGTTGCAAACTTGGGGGGATCACCTTCAGACCTTAGCCCCAGGCTCACCTGGTTAGGTCAGGGAAGCTGCTGCAAAACATGGGGCTTAAGTGGGACCTGAAGGGACATTGTCCAGAGTAGAGAAGGCCAAGGCTGGCCCGTGAGAGGCCTGAGCCAAGAAGGACAGAGAGAAGCTCCCACGTCCGGTCTGTTGAACCACTTCTGAAGACTCCAGAGAATTTCCCCAAGGGTCCATGGGATTGAGCGCACTGAAATCATGTGATGTTCTAGTTAAAGAAGTGTCTTATTTCCCTCACCAGATGTACTAAATCAGCCTCCTTTTCTTTTTTAACAAGTTCCAGGCGTTGAGATACACACCCAGGTTTGAAAGCCACAGCCCGAAAATCCCCGCTGCCTGTGCCGATGGCCAGGTGCTCCGAGATCACAGATCTTTCCAGAACCAGCCCAGCAGGAACCCCATGGGGGGATGTGTGTGTGGGAGCCCCGAGAAGGAGGAATGGAGGTTAGTTATTGTATTTGCCAACTGTATGGGCATGTCTCTTTTCACATCTTAACATCTCTGAAACTGGGATATGCTTACAACCCAAGGCAAGAAATAATTTAACCAATAGTATTTTCCTCCTTTTTAATGATGAGACAAATAACAGCACGTCTTGTAGGTTTGCTGAAATGTGGTAGTCATCTTCGCCCACTTTCCAGCCTCTCCTGCTCAGCTCAGCACACCCGCCTAGTGGGAACTGAACTCTCCCGCTCCTGGTCAGAGGCGCGCCAGGGGCACATGTTTGCCACCATGCTGACTTACCTTGCAGCGGCAAGCCTTCCATGACGACACTTTTCTCCCTGACATGTTTACGTGTTTTCTTGTGGTTTCTGTTTCATTTCTGCCTGTAGCCCCAGTGTGACAAAAAAAATCAAAGTGTTTCGGGGCTGCATCTTCTTCAACAGAGACACCTCTCTAATAACCTCAGAAAACCAGGGCAGAAAGTTCAGAACTCTCCCACTGCAGCCGAAATGAACTGAAATAGTTAGAAAGGCAGCATATTCAGTGGCAAAGCTGCTACTGGAGCTGTTCCGGGTCAGCCCTGGCTCCCTGCGGTAAACTGCAGTCTCCAAGGCCTGGAGGGTCCCATTTCAGCAGAAAGGCATGGCTGCTCCTGGGACTCTCCAGGGATGATGCAGGGGCTGGTGCTGCTCCTGCCCCTCCAGGACCACTGGCCCGGCCCCTTCGCACCCTGAGGGCTTCTCCTGGGGACTGCTGGGCCCTTGATGTGGATGTCTGCGTCCACAGCCTCTGCCTCTGCAGAAGGTGCGAGGAGTGTCCACAAGAGAGCAGACGAGGGTGAAGACGACTGGCGTTCCCAGAACCCAGGAGCTTGGCACCTAGACTCCTGTGTTTGCCTGTCACCTCACATCTTTTCTCCCTACCAGGGCCAGCAATGTGGCAAATCTTTTCCTTCCCCTGGAGGTGCCGCTCCCAGGAAAGCAAGGTTTTCCATTTGACAGAACCTAAGATTGGTCTGCAAAGGTGGCTGTTTATAGCTGGCCCTCTGGCCTCACGATTGCTCCCTCCTTGGGAGGAAGGCACTGTTAAATACTCCCCATTCGGGGCAACATGTTTAGTCTTTGGTGAGATAAAATCTTCAGTGCTGCCTGCGAGGCCCTGTCACAGAGCCTTCCGCAGAGACGATGTGGGAGGCACAGGAACTGCTCTATATTGCTGATTGGTGAGCATCCATCCACTGCGGCTAATGCCTTGAGGTAGTTTAAGTACGGCAGAGACTGCTGGTTGCCAGTCAATAACTATCATCACTCTCTTCATTAGTAATAGAACTTAATTTTAATTCAGACCCAGAATGGTGCTCAGTTTAAAAGACACCATTTCCCAGCCTCTCTTGCAGCTAGTTGGACCATAAGATTAAGTTCCAGCAAATGGAACATAAGCAGAAGAGTGTTAGGTTGCCTGGAAGTCTCTTTAAAGGATGCTAAGAATTCTTTTTGCTGTTAGCTACCTGGAAACTAAGATTTTCTGACATAAGCAGCTGAAACTGACACTAACAAATGCATTCAGTATTATAAGCTGTTACCTTTGACTTTCCTGACTCACTGATGATCATTCTCTCATCCACTGGGGGTGTAGCAAACTAAGATAAACAGCATGGACTTTGGGATATTGAAACAGGTTTGAATCCCTTTTGCTGATTGCTGCATCTGTAAGAAATTATTCACCTTCTTGAACCTGCTGTCTTTTGTAAAATGGTGTGTACTAAATTAATCAATGCATATAACATACCTGGCACATCGTAGGGACTTGACAATGTTACTGTCCTTGACTTCCCTTCATCCCACATTGAGCATTTATTTTAAATACGCCAAAGAAACAATAGCTAAATGCACATTTGGGTTTATTTCTCCACAAGCTGACCCTGCTATCATACTCTGAGAAATATGCCAGTGGGTTAGGCAAGGTAAATGTAGCAGGAAGCACAGACCTGAGAAAGGCAGCCGAGAGAAGAGATGGTGGAGCCTCTACGTGATCGGGCACAGACCTCCTGTAGCTCAAAGAAGTGCTGGGTCCTCCAGCTGAATCCAAACCAGAGGTCCATGGGGCCTGGGAGGGCTGTTTTCCATGGAGCTGTTGTCCCCCAAATTCTAAGCAGTGGGGTGACTGAAAGCATTTCTAGCCTGTGAAATAAATACGAGCTGACCAACCACCTGGGGGAAGAGTGATGTGTGGGGTAGAAGCTTAGCTGGTGGGGCCCAAACGTCTCTGAACCTGAGAGCATTTAAAAGGACCCCAAGCAGCCAAATGGTGAGAAAAGCTGCCTGCAGAGACTGGGTGAATGCCTTGGGCTGACTGTCAGGTTCACACACACCCCAGTGCCCTGCTCTAACCTAAGAAAGACATGTTGGGAGAGTTCAAGGTTGTCAGCCTCTTGGCTGCTCCAAGGTCAGGGTGCAAGGGAGAGAAGCGCGATGAGTCACTGGAATGGGGAGGGAACCCCCTGGTGAAAGAAGCAATGGCAGGGCTCCCTCCCCCAGTGACAACCCGGTCCTGGGCCCTGCATAGCCACAGTTCTGAAATCACTACTACTGGACCCTCTGGGCAGGGCAAAAGACACTATGGATTTCCAACATTGCCAAAAAAATAGTTATATAAGCTTAAAGTTGGAAGAAACCAGCTTAGTTCCATCTCTCCTCTCCACTTAGGAAGTGTTCCAGAGAGAGTAGGGGAGGTGGCTGGCTGGTCACAGCTAGTTAACACACAGCCAAGCCCAGGACTGGGCCCTCTGATTCCTAGGTTGTCTAGTTCATCAGTATTAATTTGGTCAGTATTAATTATCATACAGTATTAATTTGGTCAGATGACTTCTTTTCCGGTAATATTTTAATATGTGGATTCAGTGATCAGCCCACTGGGTCTTACTTTAAAGCCCGCGTCTCAACATGGTCTGAGGGTTCAGACTAACTGCAGGGGCCCCAGGACACTTGAGTCTGAGACCCGCACACGGGGAGCCGAGGGAAGGACACGGACAACGACCGGGAAAAAACACTGGGAAAGAGAAGGCGTTCCTGTTGGAAAGGAGGACTGAACTTCAAAACTCGGAAACAACGCCGTGTGCGTTTGAGCTACAGGAGCAAACTGAGAGCATGTGCCTCTGCTTCCGGAGACGTGACACCAGGCCCGAGGTGCGGGATCTCTGAACAGGGACCAAGGCCTGGGTTTAAAACCCACGAGCTGCAGCACACCGACTTGCTCTCCCCACAAAGTCCAGGTCCACATTCACCTTCCATGCACTGAACAACCAGCGTGCCAGGGGCCTTTCTGTGTACTCGATTCTTATACTCAAGGAGTGAGAGGTAGATGTGGAAACAGAGTCGGGGAAGAGACATGTGCAAGGCCACATGCTCAAATTCAAACCCAGTCCCCAAACTGACCCCAGGCCTCTTTCATGTCAGAAAGCCCCTGTGAGAGACACACAGAGGAGCACCAACACCCAGGAAATACCTGGTAGAGACCAAGGGTGCTGGAGCATCTCAGGCCACCTGTCCCTGTGTTACTGACACCACCTGAGCTGTGCCTGTGCAGCTGCTGCCCTCCGGGGTCAGCCTTTGAGGCCCATGGGGCAGCCAAAGACAACGAGCACAGGTACTTTCATGCAACGTCTTTATTTGGGACGTGTGTCACGGAGCAGGCCAGCCATCCTGAAACAGCAAGTCTTTACATCATGCAGAGCAGTACAAGAGCTCCTGTAAGCCACTCAAATGTGCCACGCTGGTGTCACCAGTCTTCACCTGCCTTCACCTCTCGTCACCACAAGGCCTCTGGCACCGCCTGCTCTGGGGGCAGGACCACAGCTGGCCTCCGGCCGGTACCACTTGTCTTTCCTGGGACCCTCCCCACCGGCCTTTGCATTGATGGTGCCTGAAGAAATGCTGTGCGTTACTGAGTTCCTGAGGGGCTACAGGACCTCGTCTTCACATTTTAAAAGTTCTTGTTCTTTTTTTTTTCCGAGATGCTTCTGCTTAGCTTTACTGTCAGGCCTGCATTTGAGGGCTCGAATTTCGGCTGATTCAGGTGAAGAGTAAGTACCTCATTGAGCTTCTAATTTGTAAATTACTGCTTTTCTCCCTCACTGAGACATATGTTTTCGTTTTTAATTTCTGCCACATGCTTCTCAATCTTTGTCTCCCTCTTGCTCTGTGACAGTAAATGGCAATGTCTGGGCCCACCGAGGGGACGGCGAGGGCAGTAGGACAGAAGGGCTGCCCCTCTGGCTCAGCTGCTGGCCCAGGGCCTGGCTTCCGCGTGGGAAAGGGGCGAATGGTTGGGGGAGCTCCTCCTCACCCCTAGTCAAGGCAATGGGATGAATGGCCACACTTGCCTTTGGGTTCAAGTTTCAGTCAGGGGCCACAGTACAAGGACATCCCCGTCCTCTCTAGTAAACACATCTGTGACAGGGGCTCTCAAAAGTCAAAGCTAGGAATCTGCAGGCGTCTGCCCGCCTGGCCACACTGCTGATGAACCCAAGGATTGTTTCAACGGGCAGTCTGCTAGGCCCCACCGACCTTTCCAAGAGGCCTCTGTCTGAATTACAGTTTTAACCACTCCTTACCACACAGGCTGGGAACCCTCTTCTTTTAATGTTACTTTACATTTTCCCCTGGGGGGTCCCACAGTGGACCAGCCCACTATCAGGAAAAGGACCTCCCACCATGCAGACTCTTAAAGGTCACTTGGAATGTGTCTCTTAAATTCTGTCCTGAGTAGCAACTCTTCTCCCACGAACAGATGCACAGAATCTGCAGTGAAGACAAAGAGGAAATGCAGAAATCCCCAAGCCTGCCACACTAGCTTCAGCCTAAGAGACACACGCCCACCCTCACTCCGTCCGAGCTTCATCCCCCGCACGGGCACGGGCACGGGCACGGGCGGGCCTGGCAGCACAATGGTCCCAACACTGAAGTAACTGTGTATAAGAGCTCTGAACATGGGAGTGTTTCTCTACGCTCAGACACTTAGAGAGAATTCTGCTACACTGATCACTTTCCAAGAGATGATAACCTGACACTTCACGGCATATTATTTAATCATTTAAAAAAAAACAAACAAAAGAGCCAAAACACACACACACACACAGTCCCTGGGGGTCACAGATGCAATGGCGAGTTAATCTCATCTTCCATCGGTCCCTTCTGCTCAGGGCTGGGAAGTAGCTCTGTCATGTGGGTGGGCTCATCGTTTTCCCCCAGAAGCCCTAAACCAAGCTTCTACCAGAGTGAGTCATCTTGCTGCCACAAACAGTGGTCAGGGTCTAGTTTCAGAATCAGTGGGATTTAAGCCCTTGAACTTCCACTAACACCAACCCTTCACCAACAGTCAGATGAAGAGGAAAAGTTCTACTGAGAATTTCCACATGAATTAAAACCTCAACCTACACTTCTAGTACACACACCAGATCTCAGAGAGTAGACATTTTTAAGTGACTTTTAAAAAAGAAATCCAAATAGTTATGAACAACATGGAAAAGGATTCTGAAGCTGCAGTCAGGAGCTGTGTGTGCTTCTAAGGAGTTTTCTGTGGTTTGCGGAAACATAAGGTTGAAAAATGATAATAAAGACATTTGGTTTTCAATCATTGAGAATTTTTCTTCGAAGAGGCAATTAGAGTTATATTACCAACATTTTTTCCTTTTGCAAATTAAGAAATACAAATACATTTCATATGTAATCCTTCATATAATTTTTAGTCCAAATGGTAAAAATTAGAACTTTTAATT
>VMDR010005136.1:0-53903 GCA_007922815.1 Macrotus californicus | reverse complement strand
AAAACGTGCACATAGCACATGGTCAGTCCTCCTTTGTGTGAAGACTTTCCTAACCTTATATAAGATCTATGCTTAATAAAACAATGCTTTTTTCCAAGTGTTGTTTGTAACTTTAATATTAAGAGATAGTTATATAAAATTCTATCAATTATATAAGTAAAATTTATAAAAATTATATACAGATGGATGCTGGATATATCCGGCACTCGTCCACACAGTTCATCAGATGGGCGCCGGATATATCTGGCACCCATACCGAAAGGGTTAAGATTCTCTCTTTATCTTTCTTCTTGGGTAATGTAATTATGATGTGCCTTGGTGTGTTCCTCCTTGGGTCCAACTTCTTTGGGACACTCTGAGCTTCCTGGACTCCCTGGAAGTCTATTTCCTTGACCAAATTAGGGAAGTTCTGCTTCATTATTTGTTCAAATCAGTTTTCAATTTCTTGTTCTTCCTCTTCTCCTTCTGGCACCCCTATGATTCGGATATTGGAACGTTTAAAGACATCCTGGAGGTTCCTAAGCCTCTCCTCATTTTTTTGAATTCTTGTTTCTTCATTGTGTTGTGCTTTAATGTTTCTTTCTTTCTTCTGGACCACACCATTGATTTGAGTCCCGTTTTTCTTCCCATCCCTGTTGGTTCCCTGTCCATTTCCCTTCATTTTCCTTATTGTCACCTTCATTTGTTTATCTAATTTGTGACCAAATTCAACCAATTCTGTGAGCATCCTGATTACCAGTGTTTTGAACTGTGCATCTGATAGGTTGGCTATCTCTTGGTCACTTAGTTGTATTTTCTCTGGAGCTTTGATCTGTTCTTTCATTTGGGCCATTTTTGTTGTCTTCGCGGGCCTATTACATAGTAAGGGGCGGAGCCTTAGTGTTCATCAGGGCGGGGCAGCCACATCGCTTCGTAGTGATGCTGTTTGTGGGAGAGGGGACCGAGAGGGAACAATGGTGCTTTCTCCGCTCTCTGCCGGTTTTCAGTGACTTTCCACACTACCCACAGTCCAATTGGGCCCTTTTGGTGCTGATTCTGGTGCTGGTTCCCGGGTGGGTGGGCTTGTGTACACTCTAGGACCATGTGGGTCTCTTCAACGAGCTCTCCTATGAGTCCGGGAGTTTCTCCCGCTGCCGCCGCCTCAACCCCCACAGGAGCTTTCAATCAGAGGCTTTGAGGCTTTGTTTCCCCATGCTGGAACTCTGAGTTTCGGGTTCTGTCTCACTCACCAGTTGTTCCTACCTGTTTATCCACATGAGGGAGTGGGACACCCAGTCCGCAGTCACCACCTCTCCCAGTCAGCCGCGCCTTTCTCTGAACCGCCAGCCTCCGCAGCCCAGCTACGGGAGTCCTCTCCGTCCGGCCCATCTCCGCCCCTCCTACTGGTCTGGATGAAAGTTTCTTCTTTAACCCTTTCGGTACGGGTGCCGGATATATCCAGCGCCCATCTGATGACCTGTGTGGACGAGCGCTGGATATATCCGACATCCATCTGTATGTAATTTTTATGAATTTTACTTATATAATTGATAGAATTTTATATAATTATCTCTTAATATTAAAGTTACAAACAACACTTGGAAAAAAGCATTGTTTTATTAAGCATAGATCTTATATAAAGTTAGGAAAGTCTTCACTCAAAGGAGGACTGACCATGTGCTATGTGTGCGTTTTCGGCGCGGCACCTCGTACAGCGGGAGTGTCGGGGCGGAAAGAGCGCTCGTACGGAAAGGGTTAATTTCTTGGTTGTCGGACTTTCATACAGTTCGATTTTCTGTCAGTTCTGATTGTTTTTTGTTTTAAAATTTGTTGTTGTCCTTCTTTTGGTTGTACAAGGAGGCATAATGTGTCTACCTACACCTCCATCTTGGCCGGAAGCCCCCTAATGAATGGCTTTTAAATGTTGATTCAGAACAACTTAATAGATTCCAAGAGGGAAGAGTCATCGTTTCTCCCATGGTCCACTCTTACCTCTAGTCCTTGACTCACATAATTAGTGTACTTAGATTGTGTAAGACCCTTTTATATTCCCTCCAAACATTGTTGCTTTGCATAAAATTCATGTCTTTTTTGGGCCCTTCCTTCTAGCAGTAATTTTTTAACAGCGTCTTCAGTTTCTTGTGCTCATTGATATAAGGTTTCTTCCCAATGCATGCTTCATGAAGGCAGGGATTTTTGTGTTTTGGTAACTGCTGTAATTCCAGTATCTATAGCTGTACCTGAAACATGGTACATACTCGATCAGTATTTGTTGAATGAATGAATCTGAACTAATGAAAATATAAATGTCAGTGAATGAATTTTTAAAAACAAAGTGAATGACATGACTCTCCATCATTTTAAAACTCTGAACTTAATATGTTTTATTATTATCAATTCTGTAGTTTAGATAGACTTAGGTAAATTTATCCTGTCACAGGTATAAGTACTCTCTAGTTCATTTCTCTAGAAATGTATGTTAATTTTTTTCTTTATTCCCAAATACTTTTTCAGTTAAGGCAGTGTAATTACTCATTTATCACCCATTTATTCAATCTTTGTGCATGCTATAAGAAGTTGAACTATTCCTAGGAGCAAAGAGTACTTTTGTTCTATTCGTATACTTTAAAATTAGCTTTTTGAACTCTATCTGGTGTGGCTCAGTGGATTGAGTGCCAGCCTGTGAACCAGAGGGTTGCCAGTTCAATTCCCAGTCTGGGCACATGCCTGGGTTGCTGGCCAGGTCTCCAGTTGGGGGTGCGTGAGAGGCAGCCACATATTGATGTTTCTCTCCCTCTCTTTCTCCCTCCATTTCCCTCTCTTTAGAAGTAAATAAATAAAAATTTTGAAAAAATAAAATAAGCTTTTGACCAGTTAAATACAGCTTTCTGCCTCAATACAGGAATATTTCCATTTTGAACTTGGAACTTGTGGAGTCAGCAGTGAATATTAGAAAGTGATTTTCTCTGGGAGATTTATACAAAATAGGAAAACAGTATCTGTGAGCTGTGTAAATCTTTTTAAAGCAGAATATAGTCTCACATTGCCCAGTACTTCAAAAAAAAAAAAATGGTGCATATTCGTCAACTGTTACTAACCTGAGTTAATTGATTCCTAAGATTTTCCTCTATCAATCTAATATGGAAAAGAATATTGTTCCAAGATAAAATTTCTCAAACCTATGGCTTTCATTTCATTGTTCCTGTGCAAAAGTTTAAGGGAGCATTTGCTCATTTGCTTTTCTGCCAATCTTTTTGTACTCAGCAACATTTTTAGATTTTTATGGAGATGAACTATTAAGCAAAAAGTATACACTCATGATTAATATTTGTACCATAAATTGGGGAGTCTTTTAATGATCATTCTGATAATATTCACTCCTAGGAAAATAACCCTAAGAGAAAATACCTTCGGCAGCTTTTACAGAAATGTTTAGGGTGATTTTATAAAATAGCACATGCCTAATAATTGAGATGAATATGATATTTGGAAATGTGGATAGATATGATGTTGAAGAAAATAAAACAAGATATAACACACTGGTAATATCTGTTAAAAAGGAGATGGGGTATATGGGGGAGTGGGGAAAAAGAAAAAGAAAAAGACAGTATATTTTTGGGTAGGGATTGAAAGAGACAGAATTACATGACTTGTTGACCTTAAAAATTTATATAATTTTTTTCAGATGTTTAAATGTACAATAAAAATCCAGCCATTATAACAATAACAGTTTATTTAAATTGGAAAAATGCTTGAAAGTGGACAGTATAATTATATATACCCAAGCAAATTAATGTAAATAATGTATAGATACCCAAAACTCTAGATGTTGTACTTGAGGGAGAAAACTTAGTAGTATTTAAATGAAAAGATGACAGTTTGTAAACTCTGAAACATATCAGTTACCAAGTAGAAATTATTTCTAACAAGTGTTGTGTAACTTTAACAGGCCAAAGAGTGTGGCCAGATGCAGAATAAGTGGCTGATGATAAACATTCAGAATGTGCAGGACTTTGCATGCCAGTGCCTCAACCGTGACGTGTGGAGCAACGAAGCCGTGAAGAATATTATCCGGGAACATTTCATTTTCTGGCAGGTGAGGAGAGTTCATCGAAGTTGTAGTAGGGTTTTACTTTTGTAGTGTGGGATGTTGAGAAGGAGGAATTCAGCTATAAACTGGAAAAAAATTAATAACTGAGTTAATTTATAGCATATGAAAAAGTAAAACCACCCATAATGGCTGAAATAGTAAGGACAAATGAAAATTAGGGCAGCAATGAAAAACTCTCATGGGAAGAGATAAAAAAGAACCAAGCTATGTAACCATTTAATACTCATATCTCAAAAGATCTTAAATATCTTGTTAAAGTGTAGAACTGTACTCATTCAATAGGAATATAATGTGAACCACATATGTAATTAAAAGTTTTCTTGTAACCACATTTAAAAGGGTCAAAAGAAACAGGTGAAATTAAGTTTAATATGTTTTAAAATCAATATATCTAATATAAAACTAACAAAATATTAATGAGATGTCTTGATCTTTTTGTTTATATGTTAAGTCTTCAAGATCTGGTTCATATATACTTACTCAGTCGAGAATAGCTACATTTCAGGTACTTCAGCAGCACATGTGGCGGTGGCTGCTGTACCTGACCGTGCGAATGTAGATCTCAGTAATAGAAGCACATCTGACTGAGACTTGGATTTTAGCTTGAGTTTGATACTTTCTCACTGTATGTCCTTAGACTCGTCACTTAGTCATGCTGGCTCTACTTTCTTTTTATATAAATTATCAAGCTAAGATTAGATACTCTTGATGAAATTTTTATTTGATGGAAAATTTTAGGAAATAAAAATGTCTGAATGAATTTTTCCCCACTGTAAAATGCTGTTAATGTTATTAATTTACTTACTCATATTTTACAGGCCTAAATTCAGTGTTATTTTTTTCTGAATGATAACCTTTTGTTTTGCAACTATTGACTGAATGAATATCTATGCCACTCAAGATAATCATCTTAATATGTTGTGATTTACTAAGATGTATAGTATAAGTGTGAGGAATGACTTAAGTAGACAGATAACTTAAAAGGGCAATAACTTGATCAGAAAGAGCAATATCTCTTCTGAACTAGGAATAGAGGAAAAATGGATTGATAAATAATTTTTCAGAGGAACTGAGGGAAGGAAGTTGAGGGGGTTCACACCAGATGACCTTCATTTTCTCTTTAATGCAGGGATGAGATCCTAGCATATCCCAAAGGCATATTTGGAGAGTTCATTGTTGTTGGTATATAGTGGGGATGTGATGGAACTTTTTTAGAGGATGACTTTTTTTTTATTTCAATGATTTAACAGGTTTATCATGACAGTGAGGAGGGTCAGAGATACATACAGTTTTATAAGCTAGGGGATTTCCCCTATGTTTCCATCTTGGATCCACGGACAGGTAAGATGTATATCAGCTTACAGCATTTGACCTATGACTTATTTTTCAGTTACCTAAATAATTACCTTTAATGCTTGTCTGGATCCTTTTTCAGAATTCTTTGTAATAATTTAGGTGAAGGTTTTTATTGATGCCCTTTAGAATCATTTAAACATCTATTGAAATGTTTTAGGGAGTCTGTCTCTGACAATTTTGAGAGATAATAGTATATTTGTACTATCTTATATTTGTACAGTTCTGTTCTTTCAAAAAAATAACATATCTTTCTTGTCATATTATAAGGGATCCCCTTAGGTTTTGTATTATTAAAATTTTAAGGTTATTCTGGTACTAGCTGTAATCCCCCCAGAGGACAGAGTGTAGAGCTGGTTTTAGTATTAACGAACTAAGTTTTATCAAAATTTTGCTTTGTTTGAATCTTCTTCCTAAATGGCAGTAAGTGATACCAGCAGATAAAGAAGTTGTTTGATGGCTGGGAATCGTACTTTGGCTGTAATTGATGTGTTCTTTAGATTATGAAAATGTTATGTAATTTAAACTGGTAAGGGGTGGGCATATGTGTTCCCCAAATTTTAATTATGCAAATATTAAAAGTAATACTTAATGAGAATGTTGAGGTGTATGGATTTCATTATATTTATATATTCTGGTTTTTAATTTTTAGGTCAGAAGCTAGTAGAGTGGCACCAGTTAGATGTATCTTCTTTCTTGGACCAAGTGACGGGATTTCTGGGTGAACATGGGCAACTGGATGGACTTTCTAGCAGCCCCCCCAAAAAATGTGCCCGTTCAGTAAGTATGACTAAGAAGTGATGATGGGCAATTAAGTGTAATTGTATGTAGATATCTTGTATAAAATGTTTGAACCTAAGATGATAAAGCTAATGATGTAAGCATTGGACAGTTATAATTTGTGGCTGTACAACATCTTAGATGCCTTCTTTATAATTTGATAATTTCCCGCATGAGGGTTCTCTCTTCTCGGTGAAATCATAAGATTCATATTCCCAGTCTCCCTTGCAGCTGGGCACGTGACCTAAGATTTTGGTGTAGAGGTAGACAATGTGAGTATGTAGCAGTGAGGAGAACTGATTTGGCAAACTCCAGTGGTAGAGGGTGGAATCCACCTCTTTCAGTTGCTGGGGTATCCAGGTCTAAGAAGCAGTAAAAATGGCGTTTTGCTAGAAAACTCTCGTGGTATAATTGGTCATTATTACTGGTTATGTAGCTTTAGGGCCTGGCTCTCTGGCCCACCCAGAGATCATTTCTTCTTCTCCCTCCCTCCCTCCTTTCCTTCCTTCCTTCTGCCCTTCCTTTGTCCCTTTTTCTTCCCTCCTTTCTTTTGATTTTATTTATTTATTTTTAGAGAGAGGGGAAGGGAGGGAGAAAGAGAGAGAAACATACATTGGTTGCTTCTCGCACACCCACAACTGGAGACCTGGCCTACGGCCCAGGCCCTGATTGAGAATTGAACTGGCGACCTTTCAGTTTGCAGGACGATGCTCAACCCACTAAGCCACACCAGCCAGGGCACCCAGAGGTTATTTTTTACTTAATTTCTATAATATGCTATTATTAGGCTTACCTATTTGAATTGGTGTCAAGATTAATTGCAAATAAAGAGACTTAAATGGCACCAGAATCTCACATTGCTTGTAGGAGCTGTTAGGATTTGATTGGCAATGAGGATAAAACTCGTTTTAGAAGGTGAGATTTGAACAGTGCGTATCATGCAGTGATGGACAGTTACTTAAGTAATCACCTAGAATAATGTGGCCATTTAAGAAAAGCCTGTGGGTGCTTGCCAAGGAGTGGTATAGAATTCTCTCCCCTCATCATTACTCAGAGCAGTTTTATTTAGGTGAACACAAAAGTGCAGAACTAAAACATTGTTTCACTTTTACCTATGGACAGTTTGGGGTTTTTTTCATTGCTAAGAGAAATTTTACTTAGGTAGTATTCTTTTTTAAGGCATTCAAAACCCCAGAGTTTCTGTAATTGCCCTAAGAGAGTTTCTTATCTTTTGCTGTCATAAGGTTATTGCCAAAAACCAGAGCCTGAGTTTGTGAGTTGCTGAATTTCAGCATAAATTGAGTTTACAGCCTTACCAGGTGTCTTATAAAAATGAAGGCACTTGGTAGAAAAGAGTGGAACCATAAAAATTGGACAAATACATAGAAGTGATTTGGGTGACTAGTATCTCAGACTCCACTTGTTATACTAAATTCTCTGATTATTACAAAGTTTGATCAGCTATGTGCAGGAGAAACATCCACAAATAATGACTTCAAGAAGACATCTACTTTTCTCGTCTAGAAGCCCAGAGGCAAGCAGTTTAGGGGTTGATTTTATGTGTTTCATTAAGAAGCCAGGTTCCTCCTCTATTTTTTCCCTCCCATCCTTGCTGTTTGCTTTTGTCCCCATGGTCACGGTTAGATGCTCTGTCCGTAGGGATCATATCCAGGTGTGGGAAAGTAGGAGCGGGTTAGTGCCTCTGTTACAAAGGTAAACAGATGAACACGCATGAGTTCTACTTATTTTAGTTGGACACATTTTCTTCCACAAACACAATTAAGGTTCTGTTGATAAGGAAGCAAAGAAGACTGAGAGAGAGGAAATTAGCAGTGTCCATCATAGTGTCATTCTTTAAAGTCAACCTACATGGTACATAGTATTATCACCTGCAGTCAGTTCAGGCCATTGTGTGTCGTGTGAGTACATCTGTTTTGTGTGTGTGTGTGTGTGATAAATTAGCCTCAAGTTTATTACAGTTAACTTTTTTATTACTTCATAATTACTGTGCAGTAAACCGAACACATTTATAATTTTAAATTTGACAGATTTTGGTGTTGGTATCTGCATGTGCTTTTTTGCTTTCTCTTTTGGTCAACCGTTCAGATCTCTGGCCTATTTTCTTGTGGATTGCATGTCTTCTCAGAGTTGTACGGGTTCTTCCTGTGTTCTAGAGGCAAGTCCTTTCTTGGATGTATGGTTTATAGATATTTTCTCCCAGGCTGTTGCTTGCTTACTCATTTCACAATAGTGTCTTTTGAAGAGCAAATGAAAAATTGTTGATGAAATCCAATTTATCAACTTTTATACTGTGCTTTTTAAAATCTTATCTGATAAATCTTTTTTTTATAGTTTTAGCTCTTAAGTCAGTGTTCCTCTTTGAATTAATTTTTACCTATGGTGTTAGGGTAGGGTCTAGTTGTGTCTTTTTGTGTGTTCACCTATGGGTATGCAATTGTTCCAGCATCATTTGTGCAGATGTTATCCTTTCCCCATTAAATTGCATTTGTACCTTTGTCAAAAATTGATTATATATGCATGGGTTGATGGACTCTGTTCTTTTCAGTGATTGATAATCTTTCTTTACACCATTATTTCACTGTCTTAATGATTACTGGAGCTTTGTAAGTATTGAAATCTCATGGTCGAGTGCTCTAATGTTGTAGTTGTTTTGGTTTTGTTCAGGTCCTTCGCATATGAATTTTAGAGTCAGCTTGTCATTTTCTACAGGAAAGCTAGTAGGACTCTGATTGGAATTGCTTTGACTCGGTGGATAATTTTGGAGAGAAATGACATCCGAACAATATTGAGCCTATAGATCTGTGAACATGGAATATATTATATCTCATTTGTTTTAGCCTTGAATTTTTCTCAGCAACATTTTGTAGTTTTTATATATTGACCTTGTAGCCAGCAACCTTGCTATAAACTCACTAGTTCGAGTTGCTTTTCTGTAGATACCTTTGAACTTTCCATGTAAACATATTGTGCATAAATAGACTTATTTTATGTCTTCCTTTCCAATCTCTTGCCTTTTATTTTTTGCTTAGTTAGGACCTTGAGTACAAAGTTAAGTAGAAGTAGTGAGATATGAGACATCCTTGCTTCTGGTGCTGGGGCGAAAGCGTTGTCTTTCACCATTAAAGTTGGTGCTAGCCGTGTTTCTCGTAGGTACACTTCATCAAACGGGGAAGTCTCCTTCTGTCCTTAGTTTGCTGAGTTTATTGTAAGGCAGTTTTGTCATGTGGTTTCCACATCTATGAGATAATCATTCAATTTACTATTTTTAGTGAATTCCATTGGTTGGTTTTTTTAATGTTAAACCTACCTTTTCATTACTACTAAAACTGATGCATTAGTTCTTAATACATTATTGAGTTTGATTTGCTAAAATTCTGTCAAGAACTTTTGTGACTGTTCATGAGAGAAATTATTTGTAGTTTTTTGTATTTTTGTTTGTTTTCCTTGTAAATGTTTGTCTGATTTTAGTATCAGGTTAATGTTAGCCTCACAATAAATTGGGAAGTGTTTCCTCTCATGTTTTCTGGAAGAGTTTGTGTAGAATTGACATTATTTCTTCCTTAATATTTGATGACATTCACCAGTGAATCCACTTAGGCCTAGAGTTTTCTTTGTGGGAAGTTATAAAATACAAATTCAATTTCATTAATAGATATAGGACTACTCAGATACCTATTTCTAATTTAGAGAGCTTTGGTAGGTTGTATCTTTCTAAGGATTTGTCCACTTTACCTGACAGGCGGAATGTATTGACTTAAATTTGTTTATTGTATTTCCTTGTAATTCCTTGTAGTAGCTATAGTGATGTCACCTTTCAATACTGTTACAGTAATTCGTGGCTTTTTTTTTTCTACAATCTGGCTCTAGAGGCCTATCAGTTTTATTAATTTAAAAGCTTTTGGTTTCATTGATTTTTCTTCTGTTTTCTATATCATTGATTGATTTCTATCTTTTTTCCTCTTTGTAGTTGGGTTTAATTCTATTTTGTTATTCTGTGTGGGTACTTTATTTAATACAGAAACTTAAGGATTAATCGAGACCATTTTTTTCTAATGTAGGCACTTAGTTCTATACTTTCTCTGTAAGTGCTGCTTTAGCTCTGTACCACAATTTTTTTGTAGCTGCAAGGGAAACTGACAAATGGATTATTTTAGCTTGGCATGTTTTCTTTGATAGACGTTATTAGGATTCTGTAAGGAATCAGGAGAATGGATATTGGCTAGGAAGCCAGCAGCGTCTGCCATGGTGACAGTCTTTAAAATCAAGCTGTGTGCTGTGCGCAGTGTCACTGGTACAAAGCTGCAGTCCACCTAAGCCCTTGCAGGTCACATGGCCACATGCACGTGTTCAGTGTGTGCACACGAGATAAATTAGCCTTATTTCTTGCTGTAGTGTTGGCAGATGGTGAAAGCCAAAATGAGATTCCTTTAGTGTTTCTGTTGTTGTTTTTTGTTAGCAACTCATACATTTTTTACCTTTTTATTTCGGAAAATTTTAAAGATATTCAAAACTACAAGGAATTTATTGAACCTCTATGTATCCATGAACTCATTTTAGTAATTATCAGCAAGTGGCCAGTGTTTCATCTCTGTCCCATCTTGTTCACATTATTTTGCAGCAAATCTCAGAATTTGTTGTTTCACCCATTATACTTTGGCATGTATCTTTAAAAGACAAAGCCTCTTTTTTTCAGACCTTCAAGTGAAAGTTTTATTTATGTTTAATTATTAAATTTATTGAGGTGACATTGGTTAATATAGGTTTCAGGTGTACAGTTCTGTAACACATGATCTGTAGTATATTGTATTGTGTTCACCACCCCGGGTGTCTTTCTGTCACTGTTTATCCCCCCTTTACCCTTTCTACCTCACCCCACCCCGCTTTCCCTCTGGTAGTCACCATACTGCTGTCTGTGTCTCTGAGCTGGGTTTTTGCTGAATCCCCTTGACCTTTTTCACAAAGCCCCCAAACTCCCTCAAGACTCTTTTTAAGTTTTTTTCATCACTATTTTTTCCTCACCTGAGGACATGTTTGTTGATTTTTAGAGGAAAGAGAAGGGAGGGAGAAAGAGAGGAAGAGAACATGATGTGAGAGAGAAACATCAATTGGTTGCCTCTTGTATATGCCCAGACTGGGCATCGAACCCACAACCTTTCAGTTCACGGGACAATGCTCCAGCTGAGCTACACCAGCCAGGGCAAGGCTCTTTTTTAAAACACAATTGCAATACCATTAACACAATCTTTAAAAATTAATAGTAATTATTTAATATCATGAGATACCTAGTGTTTTTGGCTACCTTACAGATGTTTTTTTGTATAGTTTTGTTTGGGTTAGAATCTAAATTTCCACTCAAACAATGCTTCTTTTTCAGTTTAGTTTTTATTTTATTACTTTTCAATTTTAAAATTATAGTTGACACACGTCATTAGTTTTAGGTTTACAGTATACCCTAATTTAACATTTATATACCTTATGAAGTGATCACCATGATAAGTCTAGTAACTGTTACCATGTACAGTTATTACAGTATTACTGGTTATACTCCCTGTGCTATATATCACATACCTATGACTTATTTTATGAGTGGAAGTTTGTTACTTCTTAATTTTTGCCCAGCACTTTACCCAATTCCCCTCTAACAGCTGTCAGTTTGTTCTCTGTATGTGTGAGTTTGTTTCTGCTTAGTTTTTGTGTGTTTTTTTAGGATTCCACATATAAGTGAAATCATATGCTCTTTGTCTCATACTGACTTATTTGACTTAGCATAATCCTTTCTAGGTTCATGTCACAAATGACAAGATTTTATTCTTTGTTATGGCTTAGTATTCCATTGTATGTATGTACCACATTTTCTTTATCCATTCATCTGTTGATGGACACACAGGTTGCTTCCACATCTCGGCTATTACAAATAATGCTGTAGTGAATATAGGGTGCATATATCTTTTCAAATTCGTGGGGGTTTTTTTGGATGAATACCCAAAAGCTAAATTGCTGGATCACATAGTAGTTCTATTTTTAATTTTTCTGACAAACTACCAGACTGTTTTTCATAGTAGTTGCACTAGGTCATAATCCCACCAACAGGACACGAAGGTTCCCTTTTCTCCACATCCTTCCCAACACTTGTTCTTTTTTTTTTTTTTTTTTTAAGATTTTATTTATTTATTTTTTAGAAAGGGGAAGGGAGAGAGAAAGAGAGGAAGAGAAGCATCAGTGTGTGGTCGCCTCTCACACACCCCCTACTGGGGACCTGACCCACAACCCAGGCATGTGCCCTGACTGGGAATCAAACAGGTGACCCCTTGGTTCACAGGCCAGCACTCAGTCCACTGAGCCACACCAGCCAGGGCCCAACACTTGTTCTTTATTGTCTGATGAAGCCATTCTGACAGGTGTGAGGTGATACCTCTTTGTGGTTTTGGTTTGCATTTCCCTGATGGTGATGTTGAGCATCTTTTTGTGTTAGTTGGCCATCTGTGTGTCGTCTTTGGAGAAATGTCTGCCTATTCTGGTCTTCTGCTCATTTTTTTGATTATTTGTGTTGTGTTTGGATTATTTGTGTTTTTGATGTTGAGTTGTATGAGTTCTTTATATATTTTGGATATTACCCCTTATCAGATGTATCAGGTCCTACATTTAAGTTTTGAGTCCATTTTGAGTTTATTCTTCTACATGGTGCAAGAAAGTAGTGTAGTTCTGTTTTCTTGCGCATGGATATCCAATTTTCCCACATTGAAACGGCTGTCTCTTCCCCACTAGTGTATTCTTACCTCCTTTGTCGTAGATTAATAGACCATATAAGCATGGGTTTATTTCTGGGGTCTCTATTCTGTTCCATTGTTTTGTGTGTCTGTTTTTATGCCAGTACATACTGTTTAATTACTGTAGCTTTGTAAAACAGTTTGAAATCAGGGAGTGTGACACCTTCAGTTTTGTTCTTCTTTCTCAGGATTGCTTTGACAAACAACCATATATTGTGATTGAATAAGTTTAGTGAAATCTGTGGCATTAGAACTTTATCAAAAGGGCCCTGGCTGGTGTGGTTCAGTGGGTTGAGGGCTGGCCTGTGAACCAAAGGATCGCTGGTTCAGTTCCCAGTCAGTGCACATGCCTGGGTTGTGGGCCAGGTCCCCAGTGGGGGGTACATGAGAAGCAACCACACATTGATGTTTCTCTCCCTTTCTTCTCCCTCCCTTCTCCTCTATCTAAAAATAAATAAATAAAATCTTTTTTTAAAAAAAGACTATCAAAAGGGAAACTATTAAATTTGCATTTCTCATGATCACAATGAAAATCTTATTGTAATTAAGCTTGGGCAAATATAGTTGTTGTTTTTCCCAATTTATTGTATGGTGTTTTGAAAGTTAGAGATCTGTTAGATTTTTTTTTGCAAAATTATAATTACTGAGTTATTTATTGATCTATGTGGCAAACAATGCTAATTGAAGAATATTACAGAGAGCAAGGTAGACATACCTCTTTGTATCGTCATTTTAAAGGCTAATGTTTTAGCTTTATATTTAAAACCTTAGCCCTAGCTGGTGTGGCCTCAATGGAGGGCCGGCCTGTGACTCCAAAGGTCACTGGTTCGATTCCCAGTCAGGGCACATGCCTGGGTCGCAGGCCAGGTCCCTAGTTTGGGGCACGTGAGAGGCCAACTGATCTATCGATGTATCTCTTGCACATCAATGTTTCCCTCTCTTTCTCCCTCCCTTCCTCTTTCTAAAATAAATAAAATCTTTAAGAAATCAAAATAAAACCTTAATTCTTGTCTTTTTCTGGGCAGGCAATAAACTGTTTTCTTAATTGTACTCATTTTGATGCAGAAAACTCCACTATGCTTGCAACATCATCATGCCAGGTGATATGACAGTGTTTATCTTTGTTTTTAAACTATTCATTCTGATTTGGCTGTGTAAGACAAAGTCAGTGCCCTCAACTAGCTGAAAATTTACTAGAAGAGATACATTGAGTAGAAAATAACGCTGACTATCGTATTTCTTATGCCCTGTTTGACAGCCATGTTTGACTTGGCTGTCTGTTTTTTGGTTTAACTATTTTCTTTTTCTTTCCACCCATGTTTTATGACTGCGTTTTGCAGGAGAGCCTTATAGATGCAAGTGAAGACAGCCAGCTAGAAGCTGCTATCAGAGCCTCCTTGCAAGAGACACATTTTGATTCATCACAGGCAAAACAGGACAGCCGCTCAGATGAGGAATCTGAGTCCGAACTTTTTTCTGGCAGTGAGGAATTCATATCTGTTTGTGGCTCTGATGAAGACGAGGAAATAGAGAGTCTTGCCAAGTCCAGAAAGTCTCCCCACAAAGATTTGGGGCATAGGAAAGAGGAGAACAGAAGGCTGCTGACTGAGCCCCCAGTCAGAACTGAGCCTGGAACAACCACAAACCACCAAGGATTGCCAGCCATGGATTCAGAAATATTGGAGATGTCACCTGAAAAATCAGATGGAATTGTAGAGGGCACAGATATAAATGGTGAGTTATGTTCTAGACTCACTTTACTTGAAACTTGAACATTATTACTGCAGAGATGTGTTTATTTGTTTAAATTAGTCTTTTATCTTCAGCCTCTTTTTTTTGTTTGTTTTGTTTTGTTTTGTTTTTTTATCGTAGGACCAAAAGCACAGCTGATGTTGCGGTATCCAGATGGGAAAAGGGAACAGATCACTCTTCCAGAGCAAGCTAAATTGCTAGTAAGTATATCTAATTGGAAATGCTTGCTTGAAGGAGCGAAACTAATTAATTGGTGTGTAATTGGCTTGATGATTCTTTGAAATAAATATTAGGTTTTCATTCTGACCTTTAACTGGAAAGTTAACTGAGGTTAATCTTAATTCTAATTAATATATCTCCTTCCTGAATTAGTCAAGTCACATGGGGTCTGTTCCAATCAGGGCTTTTTTACTTCATGGCTGCGTTTCATTAACAACTGACATTCTTATCCCGAAACGGGGAGTGAAGACTGTTGTGGGGCCTTCCTAGTCCCTGGAGCTGCAGAATGGTTAAGAACCAAGAAACACCTGTGTGTTTCTCTCATGGGGCTTGTTTGGGTTTCCTCTTGTACCTCTCTGCTTCACACCACTCTTCTCTCTGTGTGCTGGTGGCTTTTGTTGGTCCGTCGACATAGTGATGCTGAGGACCTTTCCCTCTAAAGCCTACAGCTGATGGGCCTTTCCTTTGTCTTTTTAACTCCTGGAAAAGAGAAGGAGTCTAACTTAGATCAGCCTATAATGAATTCCCCTTGCGTCAGGTGTTTATACCTGGCCATTTTCTTTGGCTAGAGATAGTCTGATTTTTGAAGTGAGATCTGGCTGCTGGTGCTGATACCCAACCTGTCTCCCAGGTCTAGTATTTGGAAGGGAATGTGAGATGAGACAGTGGATGGAGCAAATACAGACTTTTTTGAGAAGTTTGGTTGTGAAGCTAGAGGTGGACGGGCAGTAATCAGAGGGAGAAAGATGATTGAAGGAGAGACTGAGTATGTTTAAGTCTGATTGGAAGCATCTGTAGAGAGGGAGGTGTTGAAGATGCCTGTCTGTAAAAGCAGAGACGTTCCTAGTGGCGTGGTTTCTGAGAAGGCAAGATGGGATTTAGTGCACAGGTGGCAAGATTGGCTGTAGGGAGAATGAAGGAAGGGAAAACTGATCAAATGTTTAAAACCGAGGACAATAATTCTATAAATAGATAGTGGGTTTGTTTATTGAGGAAACAGTAATAACCCTGTATATTTCAGTGACACTTAATGGCCCTAAATTAGAGGGTGCAGGTTTATTGTCTTTCCATCCCAAGAGTTATGTTGACCTTTCCAAAAGGGTAAGCTTTGGTTTTCTGAACGAGTAACGTAAACTTCATTATCTTATCTAATATGATTAAAATGAATATTATATATGTAGTTCTTTAATATGCCCTTTCTGTTTCCATCTGACAGCCTTGACTTTCTTGTGTTTTTCATAGGCTTTGGTGAAGCATGTCCAGTCTAAAGGATATCCAAATGAACGTTTTGAACTTCTCACCAACTTCCCTCGAAGGAAACTCTCTCATCTGGACTATGACATCACATTGCAAGAGGCAGGCCTTTGTCCTCAAGAGACTGTCTTTGTGCAGGAAAGAAATTAACATCATGGCCTGACCTCTCTCAGCTCACCCCTTTTTTCCCTTTTCCTGTGAGATACCAAGTCACTGAGTGTGCGTTTTGGCTCATAGGACCATTGAGCCAAAGTTGGGCAAGCAAGTCACCTGCCTTCTCTTTTATTCCTTGCTCTCTCCTATAATCAGTCTCTTTCACCCTCTACCACCTTTTTTTCTCTCCTTTCCCGTTTTCGTCTTTTTTCTATTTTTTTTCTTTGTTTGTTTTTCTTCCTTTCTTACGTAACCTGGTGACCAAATGGAAATGTAAGGATAAGACCTCCCAGTACTGGCAGCAGGAAGTGTGTGTTCCAATAAGTGGTCTCTTGCATGGCACTTTTAGGGGATCAAATGATATAATGTTAGTCCTCAGACTTCTTTGGTAAAGGAAAGGCTAGATTCAGAATAAGAACAACCTCTGTTTTTTGTAAGCCCCATTTTTAGTAGGGGGAAGAAATTCTTTAACATGTGTTTTGTTTTGTTTTATTGTTCTTGTAAGAAATATCACGTAACAAAATACCAGGCTTTTGTTTACATGGAAAAAGTATCCCTTATAATTATTATTCATCATATTTAAAAGTTTTTTTAAAGGATTCCCATCCTCCCAGCTAGAATTATTTCCATGAGATGTGTTATTGGCAGAATGAGTGTTAAATGTTGGGTGAGTAGCATGGGATGGCTTTTAATATCCTAGCCTGAGACAGCTTTCTTCGTTATTATTCTGTAAACTAGAGGTCCTGCTAGTCCCAGAATGGACTTGTAGTGAGCATATTGTGGTAACTGGGATAGGAAGGCGCTGCTTGTTTTTGCCAGTACAGCATATGAGTTCCTTTGGCCCTTCCATTGTTTGGGTCCCCAGGTGATCTAAAAGAAGGCAGCTATTCAATAATCATGCAATATAATGGCTTGTAGTTGGAACCACTATGGTTATGGATTGTCCTATGTGCTTTAGGCATACTTACGTATGTCCTGGGGGTGGGGGGTCGAAGAAGAGTATGCAGCTGAGAGTAGCTAACCATGTTCCTTTGGTTAGAAATAATGGTTGTTTTTACCCCTGGTTGGAACAGTCTCTAAAAGGCTCTGGTGACTAAATGAGCTTAATTCCTCATGCTTTTTCTTGCAAAAGGTATCAAAACTGAAAGCCTCTCTCCGGTGAAGACCTTTAAATTCATCTCATAAGACAACATTTAGTAAGGGAGGTGGGGAAGATTGCCAGTAGCCTTAAGGTGTGGGTTTTTTTCAAATTGTAGTTAGTGAAAGCTCTTCACTGTTGTTTGGAAGATGCCATCTTGAATATACATGACACTCTTTGACTTACCAGCTTCACTGTATGCTCAGTTCTTGTTTTGAGCTTTAAGTAGAGTCCTCTGAAGGGGTAGTGGTGATTCTGGTGGCAAAATCAGGACTTTAACTTGCTGTAAAACAGTAATATAAGATGGACCTATTTCATCAATTGGGGATTTAGATTGATTAATTCATCTACTTGAGGAACATAAATTGCTATTGCTCAGAGAACTTAAGGTTCCCATCTATTTTAAGGTCACTCAGTTGGTAACTAGGGGATTTTTTAAAAAGATGCTTATGTGTTGCTAGTACTCAATTAAACAATATGGTTTCTAATGGTTGAATCTTGAGGGACTCTCCCAAAAGAACAAGTAATATTTCTCCTCAAGGAAATCATGGAAAATTCTGTTTATTCTTCAGTGAGTCCTTTTGGATTAATGTTCTTACATTTTTTTCTAAGTCTGTGTAAGTGCTTATGTATAAGTATATAATTGTATAAATATTTATAAATATATTTATATAATTACAATTTCATTTATACCTTGAGTCAAAGTTCTCTCTTTAGATTGGTGATTGAGTAATATAGGCTCTTCAGGCTAACTAGCAGCTTCTGAATTATTGAGGAAATACGGTTTTCATGTTAATTCCTCAGTTGTATCTCTGAACGTGGATAATAGACTTACTATCTAAGGAATAGAGCTGTATTCTGTCAAAGATGCATTAGAGGGTAAAAAAGTAGTGATAAACAAGGTCAGAATCTAAAATTCAGGGAGGTACAGGGTAAGAAGTGAGGCTCTGCCTAGTTTGGGTGCGGTGATGGCACCCATCTCTATTCAGCAAAGTCAAGTCACAGCTAAAGCCCAAATCTGTCAAAAATGTGAAGTCTAGAACTCGCTTTATAGGACTCTGTTTTATTCTTTTACCTGTTAGTGTCTCTATAAAACATGTCTGGAGAACCCGAGACAACATGCTCGTTAGTGACAGGATGTAGTTCTTTTGGGTAGCTCAGCCCTGGCACATCCATTTATGAGAAACCAAAGTGACTTTTCAGCTCTGAGATGACCAAGTATATATATTAAGTGATTTAAGTAAACGTATTAGAGAGATGAGGCATCAGATACTGACTCAACTTTGATACAGCTGGGGTGTTTAGAGTGCAAGACGTGGAGGATTTTATTTTGAGGCAGGAGCGTAATTATCCTGGGTTTGATACAGAGGCCCATGGGAAGGAAGGGTTATGGATTGTACATGGGAAAAGTGAATAAGGAATATTGCTTTACTCAAGAATTTAATTCACTTAGGGAGTATACTTCCTCTCGTTTGTCTTATTTCCTCTGCAAATTGCCTTGCTCTTGGAGGAGAGGTTTTATTGAATAGGTTCAATGAGGTTAGTAAGATAATGAAAAAGTGGTTTAAAACAGTCATTCCTGGTAGGTATTGGAAACAGCTTGAAAGAGGTTATAAAGGGAGGAAAAGAACAAGATGGGTTTTGAGGGTGAGTGACAGCACAAACAGGGGAGATAAAATGAAAACTGGTGGGGGAAAGTGACAGGAAACCTCCGCTGAAATTGATTTAGGAAGAAACCAGAAAAGAGAAAAAAAAGGCAAATGAGGGAAGAACAGGGAACTAATTTTGAGTAACTAGCATGTGTTAGGTACCTGATGTGCATTTTCTCCTTTAATCTTTCTTAGAACTCTACAAAATGCATATTTCTCCCGTTTTATAGATAAGAAAGAAAAGTTGAGGTTCAGAGAACTTGTTCAGGATGTCACAGCTGGTAAGTGGCAGAGTCAGAACTGGCATTTTGAGAGTCTAGGTTCTCTTCACTCACATGCTGTTGTCTCCTGCAGTAGGGCCAGCCCAGAGGCTGTCTTCCTGTTGTTTGGCTCTGTAAAGTACCGTTTGATTATGTTTCCCTAAAGCTTGTGGGGTATGTGCTATGCCTATAAATTCTTTCTTACAACATTATTTTGAGGGGCTAATTATTCTTTTCTTGAAATGATGGACTGATAGAAATGTGAAAGGAAAATAACTATGTGGCATTATTTGCCAAGAATAAGTAGAAGGGATAAAAATGGTATCTTTTTAAAAACACTTTCCAGAAAAGATACAGTTGTCTTTTCTGTATCCCACTCATACCAGATTATTGAACCCTTTTATGTATGTTTTTAAATATTGTATAAAATTTTCCTTCCTTGACTATATACATCAGTTATTTATTGAGTCCTTAATCAAACATCTTGAAATCTCACATCTAGTTCCTTCCTGTTTTATCCAGTTGGAGAAGCACACTGTGCATGAGGTAGTGGGAGCACCGGTAAACGCTCAGCCTTTCTGGGGCTCAGCTGTGATGATTGCAGTGGACATGTAGGAAGGAGAAAGGCCAGTGGACGCTTCTTCAGTTAGGACATTCTTCACAAAAATATGAAGCTGAAAAGTAGCAAATACTGTAGCTCAAATTTTCTTTTGACTCACCTGTATTCTTTAGTTCCAACTTTTGTAACCACTTAGGGCGTCACATTTATCAGTAAGGCACACCCAGTACACAAACAGGAAAGGATTACTGACCCAGGACTGAAGACTTCAGCTAGCAGAGATCCCACTGGACATTTAGGAAAACAGTAGAGGGAGCCACTAGCGACTGAAAAGTGAAGGACAGATTTCATTTCTCTCCCCAAGTACAAGTTAAATGTTCATTGTATCTGATATGCAGAAGGGCACTGTCTGCAGGCATGAGCGGACCCGGGTAGCAGCTCTGCTGCTAGTTAGCAGTGGACTGGACTACATCAAGAGCTCTGTCTGTTCAAGTGAAAGGACTTGTGATTTTAAAATCTGGCAGGGGTGGAAACTGTGAAATAATATCATTAATTTTATAAATGGAGAAAATGTTAAATTTGCATATGGAATTGCAGACCCCATGTAGAACCCACAAATTGTAGACTGCTGAATTAAATTATCTCTGAGGCCCATTCTGCTTCAAAATTTGATGCTTCTAGTCTCTCTAATTTATTATATATTATCCCTAAGCTAATTAAAAGTATGCTTCCTGATCAGTTCCTTTGCTTTTTCTCTGTGTCCAGGTTTCATTTGCCCAATAACTAACCTCACTTGACTGAAGTCTCCAAAAAAAGAAAGGGTAATATTTACAGATATTTTAAACACAATTCATTAATTTAAAAAACTTAATGCAGTATTCGTAATCATTGTTGAGTTTGAATAAAATGTAATTAAGGAGAACCAAATATTTCACTGACACCAGAGTTTAAGTTTATTTTACCTGTGTGCTTAAAGCACTGTAACTGAGCAATTGTTAGGAAATCGGTTTGTGTGAGTTGTAAAATGCACTTAACTTTTGGCAGAAACATCTTTTTCAGATCCAGTTAAGCTGACTTTTAAAAATACTTCTTATCCCATAGAGTGTATCTCCATTATATCACTCTCTCTTTCTCGCCCCCTTTCATTTAACTGGTTAATAGTAAATCATAGGGTGCAGGCTGATGAATAAGTAATGTTGTAAAAGTAATAAGAGTGGAAGGATCAACCCTCTGATGAACATGGCATATTCCGAAAATATAAGCCTTGATGGCTTGGCCACTTAAAGACAGCTGTGTACTGTGAATATTCAACTTTATCAACTTGCCTTGCTTAGCGCTTCAGTTATTGTCTTGCCATAAAACTTAATTACACTGTATACATTTTAGAATAGTGGCAAGAACGTTCTTTAGTACTGCAAATAACCAGCAGAGAACACCAAGCCAATCTGTTGATTTCTCCTGTTATGAGAAATTTGGTATTTCTAGTGATGTTTATTTTGGTCTTTGACTCACCTGGGTGTCAGTCCTGCTAGGGAGGCAGCTTAGAATCACGAGTATTTCTCCCAGAGATACAACGACCTTGGTAGTTTCCCCATTGAGGTGAATTTGTGGTTCCAGTTACTGGACATAATGATATGGGACTCTTAATTAGAAAATCTTTTAGTCCATTCTCTGAAAATGAGTCATAATTTTAATGAAATTGGCTATTTTAAGAAATTCACTTCTAAGTTTTAATATGTAACATATAAATTTTTAAAAATAAATGAGTATACAAAGGAAGAATTTAAGGCAAACATAATTTTTATAGCTCATTTTCTCTCTACTTAAGAGTTTTTTTACCCCGAATGTAGCGCGGCTAGCTCCATGATACACCCACCCCACCTCTGGCCCGCAGAGCGCTCTGGTGCTGCTTCGGACCTCGGTCACTGTCATAAACCTGGCTTTTGGTGCAGGCCTTGCTTTGCCATGAGACCTGAAAGGAGAGTTGAGCAGTCCGATATAAACTACACTGATCAAACAGTTTAGCATTTCTGTAAAATATTTTTAAAAGATAACCACATTTACTTGCAGGAGTAGAGATACAAATACTAATGGTAGTATTTTGCCTAAGAACAGTCATATATTAGTCTAGTAATACGGGAAGTTGCCTGTACTTAATTCTTTTGCAGCAGACAGCAAGGCTTTGTTGTTTGCTTGATGTTCCCTCTACAGAGACCAAAACGCCCTAAGATTCTTATGTCCCTTATATGGTTGCTTGGGTTTTCAGGTAATAGTCAAGCTAAGCTGAAGTGAACATAATACTTTTATCTCCATTAAAAGTAGTTATTAATCTAACTGAGCTATCATGAATCATTCATTTATTAGATGTGGTAAATAAAGTGGGAAACATTTCAAATCATTAGATCAATTCTGACCTGAAATTGAATTCTCCCTTCCTTAAAATCTTTTTTGTTTGCTTTATTAAAATAGATTCAGTACGGGCATCTTAACTAATGCGGGAGAGATTCTTGATCTGGAACGATTCCCTGCCATTCTGCCTTTTTTTTTCCTGTCACAGATGCTGGTTTTAGAGTACATGTCGCCAGGATCTATCTCAACTTAACGACATTGAAATGTTGGTGCTCGGTTGGGTATGTTGCTGTTTAACAAAATCGTTTTATAGTATGTTTTCTCAAAGCTTCTGTGTTCTTACTAATGGAAACTATCAATAAATTAAATGGTGTGATTCAAAACATAAATAGGTTTTTGACACTAATTACATGCTTTTACAACTTTGATAATTTATTTCCCTGTAAGTTAAACCTCACATGGAGTGACCACTGCCACCAGAAAATCTCATTTTACCTCCTGGTTAGGATGAAAGTAATGGGTGACCTCCACTTTTTAGTTAATGAGTAGTAACCTTATAGTAGGGGCCATTTATCTTACCCATTTTGGGACTTGGGCCTTGTTACTTTCCTGGGTTTGTCCCTTCGGTTGGGAGAGGTGTTTTAAAATACCTGCTGAGAAGCAGTAAATCTATGAGATGACCCGCTAGTCTTAGGGTTAGAGAGATGAGCACCAGTTTATTATGCTAACATGATTCTTAGACTTTGAGGAGTTTTCATCCAAGCTTTGGCATGAATCTGTTAGACAAAATTTGATTCACTCCTTTAAGAATCTTAGGATGGTTTTCCTTTTGATTAATTGTTAACACTTTTTAAGCATCTGGTGTCTTTTTTTTTTTAACCCTTTAAAAAACAAGTCTGTTTTTGAGTAGGTATTGACTGTTTCATGGAAACTCAGGAGTGTTTGTAGGCTCTGTGCATGCTTTGTATGAGTTCAGTTTGAACAGTGCATTTTCAGTCATCCGGGACGTCCAATTCTGGCATGACTTCACTAGTTGTGTTTTTTAAACATTTTTCAAACCTCACTTCCCATCTTACTCAGAAAGGTTAATCAAGGAATGAAATTTATTTGGGGACTGGGATGGGGGTGGGTTGGGGACTTGAGTGAAGTCAACTTGGGGTATTTGCTTTAAAGTGTTTCTCAAGCAGTTCCTAACGACATTTGGAGATTCCCTGGGGTGTTTGTGTACTCAATGCGTTCTGGACAAAGTGGTGGTCTTAGTGAGACCTGCATTCTGAATGCAGGACGGCTCTAATTTTAATGTGTAGCGTAACTTTGTTAATGGAATCCAAGAAGACAATGGACAGAGACAGTGCTCCTATTGTGTTTTTGGCAAGTGCTCCCTGAAATGCACATGTAGTTCTCAGTTTTCTGGGCTTTTCATCCCATGGTGCTAGGGGATACCATTTGTTTCTGCAGCTCTTCTCAAAAATGGGAGGAAGGCTTTGGGACCAGTGAGTAAGGGGCTGGATCATTCGCTAGATTTTTTTGTTCAAGACACACTAGAGACCCTCCTGTATATCTAGTAAGTGATAATAAAGGTGCTAAGGAAAGCCTTAAATTTGAAGACACACGGAGGAGGCCATAAAAAAGCTAAATTTGTAGGAGGAGAAAAACATGCCATTAGATAATACAGAGCTGTAACTGCTGGCTAAGACTCAATGGAACTTCCACTTGCTCTAAAACCAGGGAAATCTTAGATAACTCGGTGTGATAGATCTATAGACACACATAGTCTATAGGTAAATTTCTAAAATAAGGATCTTCCTCTCGGTTGGGGATCCTCTGGTTTTGGCTGTACCAAATTGTGAATATTCTTGCTGTGTTGTAACCAGTTGCTTTATATTGATACTGCAACTTGACCTGGAGAGGGGGTGGGACAAATGGGGTTGGGGAAGGAGGGGAATGGGACGATAAATCTTTTGAAGACATCAGCTCACTGTGCTGAGAGAGGGACCAAACTCAAGGAAACCTCTGATCTATAAATTCAACTGCTGCATTTTTTATAAATACATGTAAATGTCCTGTTGTAATATTTGATCTTGGAAATAAAATAAAAACTTTTCAGTATTAGTTTTTTGTATTTTTGCTTTGTGAGATAAGTCTGGATATTTTACTAATACAATTCAGGTTTCAAAATCTTACCCTCATATTCTCACATTTAAGACAGTAGCATTGGCATAAGTTGCCTCATAGTCCCATTGTCAAGGGTGATGTCTGCTAGCTTCTTTTCTGCTCTTAGTGGTATGGGGACATTTATGGTAAGTGCTCTCTATAAATGTTGGGTGCATTGTCATGAAATCATTGGGTTTGCTAGCCTTGTTAGGGAAGTAAGATTCTATATTTTGACATATTTGGATAATTCAGGTGTCTAGTTTTTCAAATCAGCAATAAGGACTTGGCTCAAGCAAGTGAAGAAAAAAGTAATTATTAAAGTAGTGGGAGAAAAGCCAGGAGACAGGATTAAATGGTGCATAAGAAGTTGGGATTGGTGTCCAGCTCAGTCCCCCTGGGACCAATGTGTGCTGCTGCTCTTCCCCTCGTGGAGCTACTCCTCTCTCCGCACTTCAGCAGCACGCCCTCACGGGACTTGCCATCTTCTTTCAAGAACCTGTCTCCTGGCCACATGGACTGGTCATGGGGTGGCATCCTACCTAAACTGGGCAGAGAGGGCACCCTTTCTATTCCTCCAGCGACAATACCTCTCCTTGGCCTTAACTAGCCTCACTGTGTGCCTAATGATAGAGGTGTGATGAGCAAAAACAGAGGTGTGATGAGCCCCTGCCCTCTGGGAACTTTCTTTTTAGTTAGAAATAGAGACAATTAACAAATGAAAAAATACAGATATAATTCCAATACTGCAAAGAAAAACTAGAAAAGGATCCAGTAGAAAATTTTGTTTTAAATAAGATGTTAAGGAATAATATTTAGGTGGAGGCTTGAAGGATGAAAAGGCCACGATTAAGAGCAGGAGGAAACCTTCCAAACAGGAAGACAAAGGCTAAGGCTGTGGAGCAGGAGCATTTTTGAGGTATTTAGAGAAGGCCAGTATGTCTGTCCTGTGTAGTGAGCTAAGGGAACGGCATAAAATGAGTAAAAGCCAGGTTATAGAAGGCCCCCTTGGGCCCTGGTGAGGGACTCAATGTCTCAAGTGCAATGAGAAGCCACTTATATGGAGAGTAGGTTGGAAGAGAGCAGGAGTCTATGGCAATGATGAAGGAACAAAACAGCTTGCCCTGACCCGTGGCAATGTACTGGGAAGTAGTGTTATAAATTAGAGATGCATTTTGAAGGTAGAATAAAAGACTTGGATTAGATGTGAGGGAAGGAAGGAAAGAGAAACCAAGAATTATCATTTTTTACAGTATCATTTTTTGTCATTATACAGTTTTTTAGCAGGTGAGTAGGTGGTGGATTCATTACTGAGGCAGGAGGACTGGTGGATCAAGCAGGGTTGGTGGGTAGAAGGCACTTTGGCTGTGTTGTGATACTTCCAAGTTCAGGTATAGCATAGAAAGTTGGGTATATGAGTCTGAGTCTGAAGGAGAGGTAGACTGGAGTTAGCAATTTGAGAAGCTGTCAGTGTTATAGATGCATTTTAGTACCATTAGAAAGAATAAGGTCACCTAGGGAGAAAGAGCAGAAGGCTCAGGTCCTGACCAGGTAGCTCAGTTGGTTAGACCATCAATCTGATGTGCCAGGGTTGCAGGTTTGACCCCAGTCAGAGCACATATAAAAAGCAACCAGTGAATGCATGAAAGCGTGGAACAACAAATCACTGTTTTTCTCTTATCTGTCCCCTGCCTTTCCCCTCTAAAATCAATAAATTAAAACAAAAAAGGGCCCAGAATTGGGCCTGGAGATCACTATCATAAAGAGGCCCGGTCAAGGAGGTGCAACCAGTGAGGTAGGAGAAACTACAGTCAGGTGTCAAGAGAGCCAAGAACCAGACCCTGGTTGGGTGGTTTAGTTGGTTAGAGTGTCTCCCACACACCCAGGTTGCAGGATTAGATCCCTGCTCAAGGCACACACAAGAAGCAACCAGTGCGCCCTGAGTGGGTTGGCTCCACTGTGTGTCATCCCACAAAGTGAAAGGTTGGAGGTTTTGATCCTGGGTCAGGGCACATGCCTGGGTTGCAGGTTCGATCCCTGATGGGGCACTTAGGCAACTGACCAATGTTTCAGGCTGATTACTTCTCTCCCTCTCTCCCTTCCCCTCTCTAAAAATAAATAGTCTTTTTAAAAAATCAGAACCAAAAAAAAAAAAAAAAGAGAATCAGCCAATGAATGCCTAAGTAAATGGGACAACAAATCCATGTTTCCCTTCTCTCAAAAATCAATAACTTAAAAAAAAAGATCTAGCAGCCAGCTATGTCTACTACTGCCTGGGGGTCAAGTGAAAGGGACAGTTCGGTCTCCATCAGCTGCAAGAAGCCATTGGAGACCCAGGAACATGATCAGTGTGGTCTTGGAGACAAGCCTAATTTGAGTGGGTTGAAGTTTGTAATACTTTTATACTCATGAAAAAAAACACTTCCTCTTTAGTGAGCTGGTATAAATGGCAGATCTTTCAACATCTATCTTCCTTGTTTTTCCTCTCCTCCAATTAAGGGAATGTGCTTTCTTGTTAGGCAGCTGTGTCAGCTGAGGTCGGCTCCCACCCACAGGGAAGCTGTTAGTCTGTCACTCCTGTGTGGGGAGGGTTGGCCTGACGGATCATCTTTTCCCTTTTCCTCCTGCCAGTGAGTTCCATTTTCTCAGCTTCCTCTATTCCTTGCTCAGATCCCACCTCCAGACCTCACAGTATCCCCCAGAATGGAACATCTGTCTATCCTGTTCCCCCAAGCCTTTCAGCTTTGGGAAGGCTTTTATGGTATTAGGCAAATTATTTTCCCACACAGGCCCATTCTTAATTTGTGCCTTTGACTCCCACTAGCTTCTCCCTAGAAATATCACCAACAAAGTGATAACTAGCAGCTGTGTCTCCAGTAGAGCCAAATTGTAAGATTGCTAACACATCTGGGCAAAGGTCATGCTTGCATGCTTTCATGGCGGAGACCAGGCCTCGTTTGCCATGCTGGGCCTACTAGAGAGAAGTGAAGATTAGAACCTAAAGCTGGCCTTACTTAAAGAAACTACTTACTGCAAGTATATAGTTTCTAAAAGAAGTGTCTTGCAACCAGAAGATTAATCATGGAATTAATTGTCACAAATTTACCCTAAGGAACAAAGACCTACAGCTGTCATCACCAGCCCCAACTAAGTTTGGCTAAGAAGGGATTAAAGCCAAATTCTGATGCTTTGCTCCATAGACACCATTTTAATATCCATTCAAAAGTGTCTGCTGTTAGATAAGCCACTGGATTATGAACAGAGCTACCTTCTAAAAATCTGAGTGATACCTGGTAGTCAGCCATCAGATCATTCTCATGAACTGCAAGATGTTCTAGAGGACACTGCACATAAAAATCCTTCATGGCTAATCTGAGATTCAAGAACAAGGAGAGGACTACCCCACTCTAGACATCTTGTACCTTATTTAACTCTCAAAATAAACCTGTCAGGTAGGCATCATTTTATAAATGAGAAAATGAGGCTCAGAGTATTAATTACTGAGGCTCAGTGGACTACCCAAGTTCACAAAGCTAATAGGTGTTCGCAGCAGGAATTGAGATCCAGGTCTCAGGTGCCAAAGCACCACAGCACAGCCTCCGGGAAGAAGTACCTTAAGATAGTTGGCATGGGGGTCAGGGGAAGAGTTTCTCAACCATGAACATGGTCACACGGCCTAGGGCCATCTCCCCAACACTCACTGTAACTCTGGGCAAGTCAAATTCCTGTGGGCTGTACTCTCTTTGTAGGCGTAATGAAGCTAGCCTAACGTTTATTTTACTTGCTTTAGGTTGGTTGTAAGGATCTAACGAGATAGTTTGTAAAGGTGTTTTATATGGTGTATAAATGTTTCTTCATATTGTAAAGCTTTGGAAGTGCTCAGCCTAGTATCTTCTATCTAAATTAAATTCTCCGGGAAGAAACAAGAATTCATTTAAGCTCTAAATGATTCCCTTTTACAGTGAAAATGAACACTGGATCCTTTTTAATGAACTTAAATAGTTGTTTATCAGCTTTTGCCTCAGACATGCATGCATCTGCATACATAGAAATTTCACATATAGAAAGCAGCTCAAATGCAGTAAAAGAACATAATAGTTATTCGTTCATGTATGTATGTGTGTGTGTGTGTGTGTGTGTACATACACACATCAAGGATTTTCTCAGTACTGTTTATTTTCATTATGAGAAGTGAAGTCTCTGTGCAGAGACCGTGTGTGTTACTTAATGCAGTGCATGACTTAATTTATTAATCAAGTGATTCCTGAACTGCTACCCCATTCCAAGCTAGGTTCTGAGTATACAGTCTCTGCCCGCAGGATCTCACAGGTGTGGGGAAGAAGCACATAAATAGCACAGGTTAGTCAAAATGCGGTGGGAAGTGGGCAAAGATTTTTTAAACAGGACACAGAAAGCAGTGACTATAAGGGAAAAGATTGATAAATGGAACTTAAAATCAAGAACTTCCTTTCATCAAAAGACATTAAGAGTGAAAAGGCAAACCACAGACAGGAGGAAACGTAACACATAAATTTAACAAAGTTCTCCTGTTTGGAATTCTAAAAAAGTCCTATAAACCAGAAAGGAAAAGACAACCAATAAAACCGGGCAAATGACTTGATCAGGCAATTCTCAAAAAAGGATCTCCAAATGGCTGGTAAGTGTTTGAAGAGGCGCTTACTCATCTTGAAAATGCAAATTAAAACCACAGTGAGCTACTACTAAATATCCGCCGGAATGCCTGTAATTACAAATGTTGGTGAGAATGTGAAGCAACTGGAACTCTCACACGCTCCTGGTGGGAGTGTGAATGAGTAGGGCTACTTTTGGTAAATGTTTGGCAATATCATTTGTCAAAATTAAATATATTCTCCTACCCAATGACTTGGCAATTCCACCCCTAAATAGATTCCCTAGGAAAATTAGTACATAGGTAGGTCCTCCAAAAGACATGTATGGGAATATTCATAGCAGCATTATTTATAATAGGCAGAAATTGAAAGTAGTCTAAAATGTCCATCAACAATAGAATAAATGGTAACATAGCCATACAATGGGCAGTATCAGCAATAAAAAAGAATGAATTATATGATGAGTGAATCTCTCAGATACAATGTTGAGTGAAGAAAGCCAGACACAAAAAAATACCCACCATGTGACTATAAGAAAATCAAGAACAGCCAAATCTAATCGATGATAAAAGCCAAATGGGAGTCAGCACCAGGGGTAGAGAGTGATGGGAGACAAACGCACAGAGCCTTCTGGGGATTTGGGAGTCGTCTTATATCTTGATTTGTATGGTGGTTGCCCTAGGTGCACATGCAAAAATATTTATCGTTTTATAATTAAGATTTGTGCATTTTACTGTATGTATGCATGTAATACCTACATTTAAAAAAAAAATGCAGTGGGAGCACAGAGAAAGGAGTGCCCAACTCTGAGTGAAAAAATCAAGGAAAGTTTCTCTGGGGATGCTTGAACTGGACCTTGAATAGGAATAGGTCAAAGTGGGTTTGCAGGTCAGAGAAAGGCAAATACCACATGATTTCACTCATATGTGGAATCTAACCAAACAAAATGAGCAGACAGAAACAGACTGTTTTGGAAGAGGGGCTGGAGACTGGGTGAAAAAGGTGAAGGGATTAGGTACAAATTAGCAGTTACAAAATAGTCATTAGGATGTAAACTACAGCAGAGGGCGTACAGTTAATAATACTGCAATAACTGTGGATGGTGGGTACTAGACTTTCCAGGGAATTACATCATAAATTATATAAACGCCTCATCACTGTGTTGTCTGCTTTAAAAAAAATCATAAAAATGTCTATCCCTTGATTTGTAATCCCATTCTTGGGAATTTGTCCCAAAGAAATAACATAGGATAAGAGCTACATGCATTGCCTCTAATGTAAAAGAAAAACAAAACCCAGCAGCAATCTAAATGTCTAATAAAATGGATAAAGAGCCCTGATCGGGTGGCTCAGTTGGGTCAGAGTGTCGTCCTGTAAACCAGAGGGTTGCAGGTTTGATTCCTGGTCAGGGCACATGCCTAGGCTGCAGGTTCAGTCCCCAACGTGGTCCGGTGGGTCAGGTCACGTACGGGAGGCCACTGATTGATGTTTCTCTCTCATATGATGTTTCTCCCTTCCTCTCTCTAAAATCAATAAACATAGGTGAGTATTTTAAAAAAGATAAGTAAATTATTGCCTGAGCAATATTATATAGACATTACAAGGATTACTACAAAAGCCGTGGAAGCACAGGAAAGTGTTTATGATTTATAAGTAGTGAAAAGGGCAATATATATTATAACTATGTAAAGTAGACTATGCATATGAACAAAGTCTAAAAAGAACCATGCAAATGTGAAAATAGCTCTATAAAAATGTTATGGTGAAGGTTTTCTTATTTCTTAAAGGTTGCTCTCATAATAAAGTTATTTTTTAAATGCTAAAAAAATAGGGAGGGTCACAGATCTCCCATGCAGAGAGCACCACAAAATGCTCAGCAGTCTGGTGTGACTGCTACCAGCTGGTGGCCCAGGGCTTGAACCAAAATGTTAGAAGGCACCACATAAATGTAAAGGAACCACGCAGCACATCCAGTTAGCTAAGGGCAAAGCAAGGAGGGTGATAAGGGGGAAATGGTGGCCGTTTTGCTCAGGACTGCTCTTCCAAAGAGCGTAAGTGGTGCAGTGAGTGGAACAGACGGGCTGCTGATGTGAGGCGCAGCGCTGCTGCTGGGGAAAGAGGGAAGATAAGGCACTTCTCACGGTGCATCCTCTGACTCATTAAGGCATCTTAGCTCACGAGGCCATGCCTCCTGGTTCCTTTCTTAGGGTCACATGAAAATGAGCCGAGGGTGGGTCATCAAGACAGATCTCCAGGAAGAGGGAAGATCCCTCAGCGGCAGCCTGTGGGCATCGGTGTGGGGCACACCCATACCCACACCCACACCCACACGAGCCTGGGCAACCTCTACATATACATACAGGCGCTCTGGCCCTCCTCAAGCGTCCTAAATGAGGATCCTCTGGGCCAGGTCCTGCAGGAGGCCCAGTGGGAGCTTGCAGGAGTGCAGGCCCACTCTGAAGACGGAGCCCCTCTCCAGATTCTTTCTCTCCCATCCTGATTCTTGCCACGGGATTCAGGTAAGCAGAGATGAGGGGACCCAGCAAGGTAATGGCCAGGGAGCAGTATGGCCCAGCAACTCAGAGCACAAACTGCCACTCAAATGAGCCCTGGCTGTGCCGCTGAGCAGTTGCATGAATGCAGGCAATTCATTTAACTTCTCTTTGCCTCGGTCTCTCTGTCAACCTCAGGACTTTGCACATACTCCCAGTGCTTTTTCCTTCCCAGCTCTGCCTGTGTAATGCCTCGTTGTCAGTCAAGCGGTAGCTTGGACAGCACTCCCTCCAGGAGGCTCGGCCCTCCCTGTGCCTCCACCACCCTATGTGTTGGACGCCTGTGCTCCGCACTTGCCCATTGTCTTGTCAGTGTCCTTGCCAGGCTTTAAGTTCCTCAAGAGAGGCGTCGGCAGAGAGTGGTCACTTAAATGTGTGACTGTTCATGAAGACATGAAAGAGAAGACCAGGTTAATCACTCGTACTGCTGGCCAGCGCTTTGTTCACCCAGCCAGGGGCTCAGGGTGGAACTCGGCCTCTCCTAAAGCCTGGTTTTAAGGTTTTACCTTAGGGGCCTGCTTGTCTTCTCAGATAGCAAATTAGGTCATCTCTTTGCTGATTTCCTGGCTCACATTTTTGGAAACATTTCTCAGACTATTGTGATTTCTAGGAAAACAAAGTCAAGGAGAGGAAGTAAAATTCAAACGAAGCCCCAAGCTTCCCAGAGGAGTGGCACAGCAAATGCTTTTGGTGTTAGATCAGCCAGGATTCTCTGAATTCTCTCATCCAGCCTCAGCTTTTTAGTCTTCCCTCTGCATGTCCATAGTTTTATTTTCCCTTCCAAAACCTTCCTGGTAGGAAACTTTTCCATAGAAGAGATTGTCGAGGGGTGGTTATTTGGGTGATCTGTGCCTAGACAGACCTCAGCGGTGGAATGATTTGAAGGCAGCTGAAGGCATTCTTGAACAAAATCTTCTCTTAGCCTGTGATCTAGAGAGTGCTCTTGGAAGTGCAACTGCACACCAATCCCCACTTGGGTCCCTGATGAAACATCAGTCATCTGAGTGGTGTGTGAGTTCAAGTCACTGTTGGGTAATTTACTCCGACACAGAGACACACACTGAGAGCCCTGTACTCAGTGACAAGGTAATCTGGAGAGGGAGGCTGGCACACACACTGGCATCCCTAACTGTGGGAGGACTCTTCTCCTGCAGGTGCCCTGCCTCCAGACAGCGAGGCAGGCTCCTCCCCCTGAAGACCTGTGGAGGAAGCAGCTGGTACTAGGAGCCTGAAGTCAGGAAAAGACATCTCCTGTGATGGGCCAGCTGGGGGAGAGGGCAGGAGACAGGACACACTCTCCCTCCCAATCGCTGATCTTCATTCACCCTTCCCTCAGGCCCCTGTATCCCTGGGGTAAGGGCCACCGTTTCTTCCTACCCTACCCTGAACAGCCCCAGCATGTGTCCCTCTCCACTGAAATCTGAACTTTCTTTCATCAGGGACAAATTATTTAATTCACTGTAAGAAACAAGGCATAGAGAGTGAATACCGTGGAGAGGGCACATGGTGAACGCAACTCATCACACTAAAATGCGAATACCATTGAGGCAGAAAGTTCTCTGCGGGGGGACGTTCAGGAAGTGAGCCTGGGCTCTGGAGATTAGAGGAAGCAAGAGTCCCACAGGACTGGGAGATTGCTGGGGAATGAGGGAGAAGGGCAGGAGCATCCCCCAACCAAAAACCCTACTCAATGCTATGTTTGGCATCAGTCTCTCTGCCATAAACATCAGTCTGGACAGATAGAAAATGCGAGGCTGCTTTCCAGCCAGAACCATCTTTCAGTAATTCATCAAAATGACTAACATAAAGGAAAAGAGGAGAGGCACTCGCTATACGAGGTATGGAAAAAGTCCAGTTATTGTTAATATAATGAAAACAGTTTGCACGACATTGGTGTAACCTGGCAGCCAAGGAGAGAGGACTGGAATACACGTGCGTGAACCATGACAGCCTCACTGTACTAGTCAGTGGGGGCGGTAGATGCCTGTTGAGTTAGCGTGTGTGCTGTGTGGCCATTGCATTCAAAATGACTGAGTGAGCAGAGCAACAAATCTGCACCCAATTTTGCGTCAAGCCTGAACATTCCTCTGTGGAAACTGTTCAGGTGATTCAGAAGGCAGCAGCTAATGGGTTGCTGGTGATTAGCAGCTTCATCACGACAACACACCCGCTCATACATCGCATCTTGTGCAGAGTTTTTTTTGGCAAAACATCAAATCACCCAGATGACTCAGCCCCCCACAGCCCAGATTTGGCTCCCTGCGACTTCTGATTTTCCCAAAACTAAAAATCGCTTTTGAAAGGGAAGAGATTTCAGACCATTGATGAGATTCAGGAAAATACGACAAGGCAGCTGATGGTGACTGGGAGAACTGTGTGAGGGCCCAAAGCACCTACTTTGAAGGGGACTGAGGCGTCATTGTCCTGTGTACAATGTTTCTTGTATCTTCTTCAATAAATGTCTCTATTTTTCATAGTGCATATCTGGGTACCTTCTGGACAGACCTCATATGTTCCCTTGGCCTTTTAAAAAACCGGGAGTTGCTCCTTTGGCCACATACGTGGGGATCTACCAGAAAGGTGATGTAGACATCAAGGCAATGGGCACTGTTCAAGAAGCAGTGCCCCCCAAATGTCACCAGGCAGAGCAGGAAGGGTCTGCAGTGTCACCCGACACACGGCGGGCACTGTTGTGAACAGACAAGTCAAGGGCAGGATTCCTGCCAAGAGGATTCCTGTACGTGTTGAGCACATTGGGCACCCTCAGAGCCGAGACAGCTTCCTGAAACGTGTGAAGGAAAACATTCAGAAAAAGAAGAAAGCCAAAGAGCAAGGTGCCTGGGTTCTGCTGAAGCGCGAGCAGGCTCCCCCCAGAGACATGCACGGTGCGAGGACCAACGGAAAGGAGCCTGGGCCGCTGGAGCCCCTGCCCGTGAGTTCCCGGCATGAGAAGTGTGAAAGAGGGCCAAACACCTGTGTGCTGATTTTTTAAAAAATAGAAAATTCTAGGCTATCTTTTTTTAAAAAACCAAGTTCATAAGTTGTAAAACTGTTTTTAAAAGGTATGATAAAATAAAAATTTAGGATAGTAATTTCTAGGAAGGAATCCAGGAAGATGGTAGGGCATACTTGGGACTTCATAATATTAGTGGTAACAACCTACTTGTAAAGTGGTTGTATTTACATGGATGTTGTTTAATTATCCCATACAATTTTACAAGTACAAATATATTATACACATTATGTTTAATTCTTTAAACACTGAAATATTTCATTATATATGTATGTGTATGTGTAAGAGAGAGAGACTGAGCCATACATTTAAAAAAAAATTATGTCCAGATGAATACAAGTAAAGAAAACACCACTGTGCTAAGAAAAAAAAATGTCCAAAATAATGTGTTAGAGGGGAGTGTCAAGAGCCTTCAGGTGAAACAGACAGACATGTAACTGAATTGCAGAGTGGCAACAGGCCACTTCTTGAGGATGTCATGGTGTGACTTTCTTCAGATTCGCATTGATGTGAGTGTACCCTACTATCATTGCTAGTGCTATGCCATTTCATACTTTAAAAAAACCCAAGAAGTTCACATATCAGTGAAAATATAAAAGATTATAATGGCTATAAGTAAATGTGTATAGACATGACATTTTAATTTTTAATCCATTTCACTGATATATAATTGAAATATACTAAAATTCAATTTTCAGAGTTGCTTGATGAGTTTTGTCAATACATATATTTGTATATGTAGATTTAGAACATTTTAATCACCTCAAAAATGTTCCTTATGTCCCTTATATTAATCCCCTCTCCCACCCCTACCTGTGGCGACCATGGATCTGCTTCCTGTCACCAGTTGTACTTTCCTAGAATTTCACACGCACATGATCATGCAGTGAGTCGTCTGTTTCTGGCTTCTTTCACTTAGCGTAGTGCCCTGGAGGTGTACCCACGCCATTGCATGTACCAGCCTTTTCTGTTCTTTGTGGCCTAGTAGTCGTACTCAACTGCATGAATATACCTCAATTTATTTATTCACACTGATGAACATTTGAGTTATTTCTCTCTCTCTCTCTCTTTTTTTGTTTTTGTATTTCTCATTTTAATTGATTTTTTTATTCTGGTAAAAGATATGTAACAAAATTGGTTATTTTAACCATTTTAAAGTAATTCATCAAAATGACTAACGATTCAGTGGCATTAATTACATTCACAATGCTTTGTAAGCATCACCACTATCTATTTCCAAAACTTTTTTTATTACCCTAAACAGAAACTCTGTAACCATTTGTCCCTCCCCACATTCCCTGGTAATCTCTAATCTACTTTCTATTTCTATGGATCTGTCTATCCTGGATATTTTATATACATATGTGGAATCATACATATTTGTCCTTTAGCGACTGGCTTGCTTCATTTAGTATGGCGTTCTCAAGTTTCACCCATGTTGTAGCATGTAACAGAACCTCGGTCCTTTCTGGGGCTGAATAATATATATGTGAGATTATACATGTACAAAACATTTGTTTATCCATTCATCTGTTTGTGGGCACTTAAAGTGTTTTCATATTTCTAATTTTTAGTTATTATGAATAAATCTGCTATGGACATTCATGTACCAGTCTCTCCATGGACAGGTGTTTTCATTTCTCTTGGATAAATTTGTAGAAGTGGAATTACTGGATTATTTGGTAAGTGAATGTTTAACTTTGTGAGAAACTGCAAAGTTCATTTTCCAAGTGGTTGGACCATTTGCATCTCAGCAGAAGTCTCTGAGAGTCTCAGTTGCTCTACGCCCTCACCGACACTTGGTATAATTCAGCTTTTTAACTATAACAATTCCAGTGGGTATATAGCAGGGGCTTATATTAGTTTTAATTTGTATTTCCCTATGTTAATGATGTTTGGTGTCTCTTCATGTTTTAGTTGTCATTCATATACATTTTTTTGTGAGATGAAGTATCTGTTCAAATCTTTTCTCCATTTTTAAATCATTGCTTATCTTCTTATTATAGAATTTTAAGAGCTCATTACGTATTCTAGATATATGGCCTTTGTCAGATTTGTATGTATTCATATTCACAAAATATACATTGTGAGTATTTTCTCCGAGAGTGTGGTTTACTTCTTCATTTTCTTTATTATATCTTTTGAAGAGAAACATTTTTTCAAGAGTTGAATTTGTTATTTTTTAGGGGTTGCACTTTTTGTGTTTTATCTAATAAATCTTTATAATTTTCTCTTTTGTTTTCTTCTAGAAATTTTTATTAAGTTTAGGTCTATGGTCCAATTCAATTTAATTATTGAATATGGTTGGCAGTAATAGTCAAGGTATATATATATTTTTGGTTTTGCATATGCATTGTTTCAGCACCATTTGTTGAAGAGACTATCCTTTTCCCATCTTTTAAAAAGTAATTTGATCAGCCCTGGATGGTGTGTCTCAGTGGATTGAGCACTGGCCTTCAAACCAAAGGGTTGCAGGTTCAATTCCCAGTCAGGGCACATGCCTGGGTTGTGGGCCAGGTCCCTGATAGGGGGCATGTAAGAGGCAACCACACATTAATGTTTCCCTCTCTCTCTTTCTCCCACCCTTCCCCTCTGTCTAAAAATAAATAATGAAATCTTTAAAAAATAATAAACATTTGATCATATGTGTGTAGACATATTTCTGAACTCCCTAGTTTGTTCCAGTGGTCTTATGTCTTTATATAAATTACTTCACTGTTGTGATTACTGTAGCTTTGTAATGTCTTAAAATTACACAGTGTAAGTCTTCCAACTTTTTTTTTTTGAAATTGTTTTGGCTAAGCTAGGTTCTTTGAACTTTTATATAGATTTAGATTTAGCTTGTCAGTTTCTAAAAAAAAACCCTGCTAGGATTTTGACTGAGAGGGCACTGAATCTATGTATCAGCTTAGAAATAATTGACATGTTAATGATAATTAGTCTTTTGACCCATGAACACGGTATGTATCTCCATTTATTTATGTCTCCTTTAATTTTTCTTAGCAATGTCTTGTAATTTTTAGTGTACAGGTTTTGCACATATTTTGTTAAATTTGTCCATAAGCATTTTCTAATTTTATGCTATTGTAAATGGTATTTTTTTATATTTTGACAATTTATCATTGCTTGTATATAGAAATACAACAAAATTTTTGTTTATTAATGTTTTATTCTGTGACCTTGCTAAACTCATCTATCAGTCCTGGTAACTTTTTGATAGATTCCTTAGGATTTTCTTTTTCTTTTTAGATTTTATTTATTTTATTCTTAGAGGGGAAGGGAGGGAGAAAGAGAGGGAAACATCAATGTGTGATTGCCTCTTGTGCCTCCTCCTGGGGACCTGGCCCACAACCCAGGCATGTGCCCTGACTGAGAATCAAACCAGCAACCCTTTGGTTTGCAGGCCCGTGCTCAGTCCACTGAGCCACACCAGCCAGGGCCAGGATTTTCTACAAAGATAATCATGGTACTCATGAATAGTGACAATTCTTCCTTCCTTATCTGCGTGAGGATGACACCCTTAAAAATGTGTTTTTCTGTACTAAATAGAAACAATCGCTGGCTGTAATAGAGGCACAAGCAAAATATGATGAGATGAGTGTGTGTGAGTGGAAGTTGTCAGAAAATGGAGCAATTAAATCCTTTCCATTGGGGAATATTTACAGGAGGCAGCGTTTTTCATCAAATTCTTCGGCTCTTCTTGATCTGACCCTGAGAGGGGACAGTACCTGCAGCCTGTTTCTCCCAGCCCATGCTCCCAGTAGCAGAGCTACCATGATCTTCCTTCCATTGTTTCAGGACACTGTCCCCTCCCTGCATGATGGCATGCTCAAGGACCTGCTCCCGCATCCTGGGGCTGTGCCTCGGGACTACAGCCCTGTTTGCTGCTGGCGCCAACATGGTGCTCCTCTTTCCTAATTGGGATGTCACCTACCTGTTGAGGGGCCTCATTGGCAAGCATGCCATGCTGGGCTCTGGCCTCTGGGGAGGGGGCCTCATGGTAAGTGTCCTGGGTTCCCTTAGTGTGAGCTCCCAAAGTACCCCCCAGGGGTGGAGCAAGGAGGGGAGGGAGGAGGAGTGTTTTGCTTCCTTGCAAAAAAGCTTGATCTAACAGGCTGGTCGTGAGTCTACATCAACTCCAAGGGATGGAAGACTCTAGGAAAACCTGTCAAGGGTGGCTGAATTTTGGACTAGGCATAGTGAGTGTGAACATTGCCATCAAGAGCCATATCAAGCTCGTCATCCAAAACCAGGTTCTAACATTCAAAGCCAAAATTTCTGGGAAAGACAGGATAATCAAACCCATGTGAGGTGCCCAACTACTGTATTTCTACAGACACAGGTGGCAGCTAGAAGTGAAAATTACCCAGGCTCTTCTTAACTCCCTTCTCTCCTCTCCCAGGTACTCATTGCAGCTACCCTCATTTCCTTGATGGGCTGGAGATGTGGCTGCTTCAGTAAGAGCAGGCCCTGCCGAAGCGTAAGCACCATATTCCACTCTTCTAATACCTAGAATGCCCCCACATCCCATTGCTTCAGAGGCAGAGTGGTCAAAAGGCCATTTTGAACTTGAGGTTCTAAGTCAGGTCAGGATCATTCCCCTTGACTTTTTTAAAAAATATATTTTATTGATTATGCTATTACAGTTGTCCCATTTCCCCCCCTTTATTCCCCTCTGCCCTGCATACCCCCTCCCACCCACATTCCCCTCCTTTAGTTCATGTTCATGGGTCATACATATAAGTTCTTTGGCTTCTACATTTCCTATACTATTCTTAACCTCCCCCTGTCTGTCTTCTACCTACCATTTATGCTTCTTATTCCCTGTACCTTTCCCCCTCTCTCCCCACCCACTCCCTTGATGATAACTCTGTGTGTGATCTCCATTTCTGTGATTCTGTTCCTGTTCTAGTTGTTTGCTTAGTTTATTTTTAGGTTCAGTTGTCGATAGTTGTGGTTTTTTTTGTCATTTTACTGTTCATATTTTTAATCATCTTCTTTTTCTTAGATAAGTCCCTTTAACATTTCATATAATAAGGGCTTGGTGATGATGAACTCCTTGAACTTGACCTTATCTGGGAAGCACTTTATCTACCCTTCCATTCTAAATGATAGCTTGCCTGGATAGAGTAATCTTGGATGTAGGTCCTTGCCTTTAATGACCTGGAATACTTCTTTCCAGCCCCTTCTTGCCTGCAAAGTTTCTTTTGAGAAATCAGCTAATAGTCTGATGGGTACTCCTTTGTAGGTTACTGTCTCCTTTTCTCTTGCTGCTTTTAAGATTCTCTCATCTTTAATCTTGGATAATGGAATTATGATGTGCCTTGGTGTGTGCTTCCTTGGGTCCAACTTCTTTGGGTCTCTCTGAGCTTCCTGGACTCCCTGGAAGTCTATTTCCTTTGCCAGATTGGGGAAGTTTTTCCTTCATTATTTGTTCAAATAAGTTTTCAATTTCTTTCTCTTCTTCCTCTTCTCCCTCTGGCACTCCTATGATTCGGATGTTGGAATGTTTAAAGACGTCCTAGAGGTTCCTAAGCCTCTCTTCACTTTTTTGAATTCTTGTTTCTTCATTGTGTTGTAGTTGAATGTTTTTTCTTTCTTTTGGTCCACACCGTTGATTTGAGTCCTGGTTTCCTTCCTGTCACTGTTGGTTCCCTGTACATTTTCCTTTATTTCACTTGGCATAGCCTTCATTTTTTCATCTAATTTGTGACCATATTCAACCAATTCTGTGAGCATCCTGATTACCAGTGTTTTGAACTGTGCATCTGATAAGTTGGCTATCTCCTTGTTGCTTAGTTGTATTTTTTCTGGAGCTTCGATCTGTTCTTTCATTTGGGCCATATTTTTTTTTGTCTTGGTGCACCTGTTATGTAGTAAGGGGTAGAGCCTTAGGTGTTCACCAGGGCAGGGTAACCACGTTGCTGCATTGTGATGCTGTTTGTGGGGGACGGGTTCAAGAGGGAACAGTGCTGCTTGCTCTGCTCTCTGCCGGTTTTCAGTCACTTCCCCTGTTACCCACAGTCAAATTGGGCCCTTCTGGGACTGATTCCCAGGTGGGTGGGCTTGTGTACATTCTAGGACCCTTTGGGTCTCTCCAAGGAGCTCTCCTGTGAGGCTGGGAGTTTCTCCCACTGCCGCCTCAACCCCCACAGGTGTTTTCAATCAGAGGTTTGAGGCTTTATTGCCCCACGCTGGAACCCTGGGTTGCAGGGTCTGTCTCATTCCCCAGTTGTTCCCCCCAGTTTATCCCCACGTGGGTATGGGACTGCCTGGTCCGCCAGCTGCCACCTCGCCCAGTCTGCCAGCTGCGCCTTGCCCACCCCAGTCCGCCAGCCACCGCCTTGCCGCGAGTCCTCTCCGCCTGGCTTCCAGTCTCTGCCCCTCCTACCAGTCTAGGTGAATGTTTCTTCTTTAACTCCTTAGTTGTAGGACTTCCATACAGTTCGATTTTCTGTAAGTTCTGGTTGTTTTTTGTTTTTAAATTTGTTATTGTCCTTCTTTTGGTTGTGCAAGGGGGCACAGTGTGTCTACCTACATCTCCATCTTGGCCAGAAGTCCTTCCCCTTAACTTTTCTGAGCCTCAGGTCCTCACCTGTGAGATGGGAGTTAACAGGGTCAAGTCAATGATCCTGTTATTTAATGAGCCATGAATGTCTGTACAAATGTGAGAACTGTTTTATTGTTTGTTAGCCTGTTGAACAATATGGGCATGAGTTAAGTACATTGTAAATCATGTTTTTTTTTTTCTTTTATTTTTTTAAAGATTTTATTTATTTATTTTTAGGCAGAGGGGAAGGGAGAGAGAAAAAGGCACAGAAGCATCAATGTGTGGTTGCCTCTCGTGCGCCTCCCCCCCCACCCCGCCCCTACCACTGGGGACCTGGCCTGCAACCCAGGCATGTGCCATGACTAGTAATCAAACCAGAGACCCTTTGGTTTGCAGGTTGGCACTCAATCCACTGAGCCACACCAGCCAGGGTTAAATCATGTGTTTTTGATAGAAAATGTCCTATTTTGTTTAATTTTACTGAGAACTGGAAGGTTCTCCAGAGATCATCTAATGACTGGATTCTAATGTAATCTATTTTACAGATAATGAAACTGAGGCCCAGAATAAATTTGCACTTTCTTAATTACAGCATCATCTACATTTATTGGAAAACTTTCAGTGTTCTTACACATTATATTGCTTATTCCGTCTCAGTCACATGAATCTGTGGCCTCCTATAGCAACTCCACAGCCTGCTTTGATTATGTAGCCCATATATTGGGAACCCCACTGATTCAGAATCACATGTTAAAGAATTAAATATAAACACCCTCACATTTCATTTACTGTTTTCAGTCACATCTGGTTTTCCCCTAGGTGGGTGGTTCTCAGACTTGAGTGTGCATCAGAATCTCTGCAGGGTTTGTTAAAACACAGATTGCTGGGCCCCACCCCCAGAGTTTCTGATTCAGTAGGTCTGGCGTAGAGTGGGAAAATTTATATTGTTTACAGGTTTCCAGGTGATGTGATGCTGCTGGGACAGGGACCACATTCTGAGAAAATTCCTAGGCTTACATCAGACTAAGTCATCATGAATCTTAAGTCAGAGTCAAAACGTACTACACACTTTTCTCTGAGCCCCCCTGAGCTCCAAACTAGCTTGACATCATGGGGAAATGACTATAATTCTGTACAAAGACTATTTATGTGCTTTATTTAAGTGTTAAAAATATGTATTCTTTGGAAGGGAGGAAAAAAAAAAATCCAGTATCCTGGGAAAGAAGCCAATTTGGAAGCAAGCTAGAATCCTGCCGAGAAGAATAAACTTCATTGTTATTTTTTGGGAGGCAAGAGTGGCACACAGACTAGAAAAGTGCAGGGACAGAACTGGTGTCATTTCCGAGTTGGCCAATTTTTCTGTCTCTTTCTCTTCTTCTGTGTCTCCCTCCTTCCTTTCTTCCCTAACCTCCTTCTCACCTTCCTCCCTTCCTTACTTTAATGCTTGATTTGAAAAAGACAGGGATAGAAGCTTGGAACTTTTGAAAATACAGCTTTCCCTTAAAACAGTCAGAAGTGGGCATGCGGCAATCTGATCCTTTAATTCAGAGGCTAAATGACTGTAGTCTGAGCTTAAAAGTTTTTGATGGCGACCTGTTAAGAAGCTCTGAAGAGCCTGCTGAGTCAGGGAGGTCCAGGTTCAAGTACCAGTATCCCCCTTTTCAGTTCTTTCTCTTCCATCCCTTCCCAGCTCTACCCAGTGCCCCTCATTAGCCAACCTACCTTGTTAAGCTTTAAAGGAGATGCCATGGGTAGGAGTAGCCCCGTTTGATATTATGGGAGAAAGCCTGAGCACCAGAGAGGTTCCCAGGTGGTCCCACAAGTCACCTAGTTATGACCCCACCTCAGGCTCACTGATCCTTCCCTCCCTCTGCAGGCACTCACCGCTCTGTTGTCAAGTGGCCTGGCTTTGCTTGGAGCCTTGATTTGCTTTATCACATCTGGAGTGGCCCTGAAAGATGGTCCTTTTTGCATGTTTGATATCTCATCCCTCAACCAGACACAAGCTTGGAAATATGGTTACCCATTCAAAGATCTACATAACAGGTAAATGGGTGCAGACTTGAATGGATTTGCGGCCTTTTCAAGATGGAGAAGGGAGGGAGAGAGAGAGGGAAGGAGCAAGGAGAGAGACAGACAGACTACAAACTCCTTTTTGTGACACAGCGTAGCATCCCACTCCTTTGATGCTCAAAAATGCAACAATAGAGCTTCCTCCACCCATATCCTGCCACCAGGCTCCTCTGGCCCTGCAGCCTGCTAGCTGCTCTGCCTGCCTCCCACCTCAACCATGGCCAAGGCCCTGACTGCCCATGAGAAGTGGTGACGGATCAGCATCCCTGGTATCCTGGGCGTGGAAAAACTGACAGAGCTGAAGAAGCATTTCAACCGGCACCTGCACTTCACGCTGGTCAAGGACTGCAACAGGGCCACCACCCGTGACTACTTTTTCATGCTGGCACACATGGTACGCACCACCTGGTGGGGAGCTGGATCCACGGGGAACGGTACTATTGGAAGTGCTCCAAGAGGGTTTATTGCCTTTCTTTGGAATTTTGCATGGGCCAAACATTACAGAACACCGTGATCAACCTTGGCCTGCAAAGTGCCTGTGATGAGGCCATTTATCAGCTTGGACTGGATATAGAGGAGTTAGAAGAAATGGAAGAAGATGCTGGGCTTGCCACTGGTGGTCTTCGGAGGCTTGATGCCTGCTTCTTGTATTCCTTGCCAATCCTGGGACTTGCAGCCTATGGATATGGCATTCCATCTGAATATGGAATCTTCAGTCAGAAGATCCGAGATGGCATGACAAAAGGGGATATAGAATCATATGGAGACTTCTGGTCAAGATGGCAGCATTGGTAAACACAGCTCGCCTCCTCAAACAACCAAATCAAAATTACAACTAAAATATAGAACAACTATCACTCAGAACTGTCAGAAACTGAGTTAAATGGAAGTCTGATAACTACAGAATTAAAGAAACCACATCTATCAGACTGGTAGGAAGGGTGAAGACACGTAATGGGCTTGGGCTGGTTCCACATCCACATGTGGTGGTTAAAAATTCCAGAAGGATATCTTAGGAGTGAGGAGTTCCAGCCCCACACCAGACCCCGCAGCCCAGGGTTCCAGTGCCAGGAAGATAAACCCCCATAATTTCTAGCTGCAAAAACCAGAGGGGATTGAGTTGGTGGAAGAAACTTCTGGAGTCTCGAGCATTTCCTCTCGAAGAACCCACACACAGACTTACTCAGACGCACTCACTCTGAGCTCCAGCACTGGGGTAGCAGCTGGAAAGGCACCAGTGACATACAGGGAGGAACTGAAGTGTCTGGCATCAAGGCAGGAGCTGGGGGACAGCTTTCTCCCAGTCACAAAGGCAGACAAAGGCCATTGTTCCTTTTCTGAACCCTCCCCCAACAGAGCCACAGAATCAGCAGGTAGGAGCCATATCTGAGACTCCATCAACATGGCTAACACGATTTGCCCCACCCCAGAGATCCCCTGAGGCCTCATCCCAACCAATTCACCAGTCCATCCAAACTGTTAACAGTGGCTTTTCCATATGAATGGCCGGTCTTGGCTCATGCTTCTCAACTTCCTAAATCCTATCAAACAAGCAACACCCAGCCTCAGTGAGCTCCTAGCCCCAGTACCTCTTGCTAAGTGGCCCCAGGCCTTGTGCTAGCAGCAGCTACCTTAGATTCACAGCTTGACTTTGCCTGGGAATATCCAAAGCCAGCATAAGTAGTAGCCATTTGAGATTGCTTTATAGCTCAGGCAGGGTGACCTCAGGCAGAACAGAGGTTGGGGCTGGCCTTGGCCTAAACCACCCAGGAAACCCCAGAGCCTGGGTACCCAGTGGAGAGCTACAGACCACGTCAGAGCACCGCCCTTGTGCCCCTACACAGCTGATCCTCCATGGAGGGCGGAAGTTGGTGGTCAGTAGTCACAGCCAGTCCTTGCATCTGACTGGCCTGGGTAAGTCCTTCCCATTGATCTGCCAACAGCAACCAAGGATCAATTACAAGAGGAAGGTGTACTCAGCTGACATGAAGCGTGCACCTTGAGTACCCAGCTTGGGTGATCTGGGAGGCTGTGCCACTGGACCCTACAAGACACATCTACTACATTAGGCCATGCTACCAAGACAGGGAGTCATAGCAGCTCTACCTAATACATAGAAACAAACACAGGAAGGCTGCCAAAATGAGGAGACAAAGAAACATGACCCAAATGAAAGAACAGACCAAAACTCCAGAAAAAGAACTACACAAAATGGAGATAAGCAATCTAATAGATGCAGAGTTCAAAACACTGGTTATAAAGATGCTAAAAGAACTTAGTGAGGACCTCAGCAGTATAAAAAAGATCCAGTCAGATATGAAGGATATAAAGGACAATTTACAAGGAAAGAACAGTAGAGTGGATGAAGCCAAGTATCAAATCAATGATTTGGAACATAAGGAACCAAAAAACAACCAATCAGAACTACAAGAAGGAAAAAGAATCCAACCCCCTCCCCTTCCCCCAAGGATAGTGTAATCAGTCTGTGGGACAACTTCAAGTATCATAGAGGTGCCAGAAGGAGAAGAGCAAGAGAAAGAGCAAGAAATTGGAAATCTACTTGAAAAAATAATGAAAGAAAACTTCCCTAATTTTGTGAAGGAAATAGATATGCAAGCCCAGGAAGCATAGAGAGTCCCAAACAAGATGGATGCAAAGGGGCCCACTCCAAGACACATCACGATTAAAATGCCAAAGGTTGACTTCCGGCCAAGAGGGAGGCATAGATAGACACACTGTGCCTCCTCGCACAACCAAAAGAAGGACAACAAATTTAAAAACAAAAAACAACCAGAACTGACAGAAAATCAAACTGTATGGAAGTCGACATCCAAGGAGTTAAAGAAAAAAACATTCATCCAGACCAGTAGGAGGGACAGAGATGGGCAGCTGGGTGGAGAGGACTTGTGGCAAGGCAGCGGCTGGAGGACTGGGCGAGGCAGTGGCTTGCAGACTGGGTGGTCTCACATTCACGTGCAGAGAAACTAGGAAGAACAACTGGGGAATTAGACAGACAGCACAACCAAGGGTCCCAGCGCGGGGAAATAAAGCCTCCAAGCCTCTGATGGAAACACCTGTGGAGGTTGAGGCGGCAGCGGGAGAAACTCTGAGCCTCATAGGAGAGCTTGTTGGAGAGACTTACAGGGTCCTAGAATGTACACAAGCCCACCCACCTGGGAATCAGCACCAGAAGGGCCCAGTTTGATTGTGGCTAGCGGGGAAAATGACTGAAAACCAGCAGAGAATGGAGCAAGTGGAACTGTTCCCTCTTGGACCCCTCCCTGACATACAACATCACAACACAGCAACATGGGTTGCCCCGCCCTGGTGAGTACTTAAGGCTCCGCCCTTTACTATGTAACAGGCGCACCAAGACAAAAAAAAAAATGGCCCAAATTAAAGAATAGTTCAAAGCTCCAGAAAAAATACAACTAAGCGACAAAGAGGCAAAGAGGTAGCCACCTTATCAGATGCACAGTTCAAAACACTAGTTTTCAGGATGCTCCAGGAACTCACTGGGTACTTCAACAGCATAAAAAAGACCCAGGCAGCAATGAAGGTTGCATTATGTGAAATAAAGAAAAATCTATAGGGAACTAACAGTGACAGGAAGGAAACCAGGACTGAAATCAATGGTTTGGAGCAGAAGGAAGAAAGAAACATTCAACCAGAACAGAATGAAGAAATAAGAATTAAAAAAAATGAGGAGAGGCTTAGGAACCTATGGGGCAACTTAAGCACTCTAAAATCCAAATCATAGGGGTGCCAGAAGGAGAAGAGGAAGAACAAGAAATTGAAAACTGATTTGAACAAATAATGAAGGAGAACTTCCCTAATTTGGCCAAGGAAATAGACTTCCAGGGAGTCCAGGAAGCTCAGAGAGCCCCAAAGAAGTTGGACCCAAGGAGGAACACACCAAGGCACATCATAATGACATTACCCAAGATGAAAGATAAGGAGAGAATCTTAAAAGCAGCAAGAGAAAAGGAGACAGTAACCTACAAAGGAGTGCCCATAAGAATGTCAGCTTACTTCTCAAAAGAAATCTTGCAGGCAAGGAGGGGTTGGAAAGAAATATTACAAGTCATGAAAGGCAAGGACATCCAGGATAACTCTATCCAGCAAAACTATCATTTAGAATGGAAGGGCAGATAAAGTGCTTCCCAGATAAGGTCAAGTTCAAGGAGTTCATCATCACCAAGCCCTTATTATATGAAATGTTAAAGGGACTTATCTAAGAAAAAGAAGATCAAAAATAGGAACAGTAAAAGGACAACAAACTCACAGCTATTAATAACTGAACCTAAAAAAACAACAACTAAGCAAACAACTAGAACAGAAACAGAAGCACAGAAATGAAGATCACATGGAGGATTATCAGCAGGGAGGGGGCAGAGGGAGAATAGGGAAAAGGTACAGGGAATAAGAAGCATAAATGGTAGGTAGAAAATAGACAGGGGGAGGTTAAGAATAGTATAGGAAATGTAGAAACCAAAGAACTTATATGTATGACCCATGGACATGAACTAAAGAGGGGGAATGTGGGTGGGAGGGGGTATCCAGGGCAGAGGGTAATAAAGGGGGAGAAATGGGACAACTGTAATAACATAATCAATTAAAAAATTGATGTTTAAAAAAAAGAGAGAGAAAAAACAATGCCAAAGGTTAAAGACAAAGAGAGAATGTTAAAAGCTTCAAGAGAAAAGCAGTTAGTTGCCTACAGGGGAGTTTCCGTAAGACTGTCAGTTGATCTCTCAAAAGAAACTTTGCAGGCTAGAAGGGACTGGCAAGAAATATTCAAATCATGAAAGGCAGGGACCTACAGCCAAGGTTGCTCTACCCATCAAAGTTATCATTTAGAATCTAAGGGCTGATAAAGAGCTTCCCAGACATGAAAAAACTAAATGCATTCATCATCACCAAACCATTATTATATGAAATGTTAAAGGGATTTATTTACAAAAAAGAAGATCAAAACTATGAACAATAAAATGGCAAAAAATACAAATCTATCAACAATTGAATCTAAAAACAAACTAAGCAAACAAGAAGAAGAGAGACAGAGTCATGGATACGGAGAGTGTTTTGATGGTTGCCAGATGGGAGGGGGGTATGAAGGACTGAGTGAAGAGATGAGGGGATTAAGAAGTACAAATAGGTAGTTACAGAATAGCCATGGGGATGTAAAGTACAGTACAGGAAATGTAGTGGCGAAAGAACTTATATGCATGCTCCATGGGCATGAACAAGGGTATGGGGATTGTCTGGGGGGCTGCTGGGTAGAGGAGAGCAAGGAGGGAAAAACTGGGACAACTGTAATAGGATAGTCAATAAAATATAATTTAAAAAATGCAACAATAGTCACCCTTAAGGGTCTAGGCCTGTGACTTCAGCCCGGGTGGTGGAGGCCCAAGCTGTCTATTGAGATTACTCATTTGGCTTTTCTTACTTATTCCTCAACCCCTGGTCTCTTTAATTTTTGGGACAGGAATTATTTATATGACTATTCACTCTGGAGTTCTGTCTGCCTGGAGCCTTTTAAAGCCGTCATCTGGCACGTGTCCTTCTTCTCCGCCCTTTTGTGCATCAGCCTCCTCCAGATTGTCCTGGTGGTCATCCATTTCTTCAACACCTTGCTGGGCCTGTGCTGCAGCCTCTGTGAGAAGTCATAGCTAGTGCTCTTTCACGGACGGGAGTTTTCATCCGGAGCTGCCTTGAATCCTTTCTGCTCCTAGGATTTATGGGTATGAATCACAAACAAACTTCCCTTTTCGGTATTCCTGTAGTAATAACAATCATAGTCCCTTGCATGTATGTTGTAATACATTTTAAATCACGTTGTGAACTGCAAGATGATATATTAGTAGGAGGAATACTTGTCATTATTATTGTGTAAGAGTGCACAGTCCATAAAATGTCCTCCAGTCATGGTCTCACTTCGGCCTCTCAAGAACCCCATAAAATTTGCCACGTGGAACAAAGAAAGTGCGAGCTCCTACAGGATGGTGGGCTTGCTGCCCCAAAGCTCAGCTAGGTTCAGGTAAAGGCAGTACCTGAGCCCCTATCTTCTAAATTCAAGTTCACCAGTAGTCATGAACTGAACTGTGGGCCCCCCCAAATTCACAGGTTGAAGCCCTAACCCCCAATGTGATTTTATTTGGAGACAGGACCTTTGAGGAGCTACTTAAGATTAAATGAGGTCATAAAGGAAGGACCCTAATCCAGCAGGGCTGACGTTCTTACAAGGAGAGGATGAGATACCAGACCTCTCTGTACAAGCACAGAGGAAAGGGACACATGAGGAGATAGCCAGACAGTTGCCACCTGTAAGCCAAGGAGAAAGGCCTCAGTAGACACTAGCCTTTTTGGCACCTTGCTCTCTCAGCCTCCAGAAAATAAATTTTTGTTGTTTAAGCCACCCTGCCTGTGGTATTTGTTACAGCACCCTGAGCTGATTAATCCACCAGGGTTCTTCTTATTAGTGTCCAGTGCAGTTCATTAAGTGGTATACACTGAGTATCCACTGTGTGCCTGGTATTCACTGCTCTGTGGCTGAGGATCCAAAGATGATTAAGATATGGCCCTTGACCTTGAACCTTTCCCTGTCCTTGAAGAGCTCATGATCAGGGTAGGGAAACAAACATGTACCAATAATCTAAATGTTACATGGTAGGGCCATGTTAGAGGTCAACACAGGGTACAATGGGAGCTCAGAGGAACAGTGAACCTCCAAGGAAAGGATCTGTGAGAGATCAAGGAAGCCTTCAGTTGTCTCTGAGCTGATTCCTGAAATAGCCAAGCAAATGGAGCTGGGGTTTCCCAGCAGAGGAAAGAGTACATTCAAAAGCCTGGGAGGGGTGGGGGTGGGGGTGGGGGAGGGGAAGACACGGGATGGGGTGTGTGAAGGACTAGGAAGGATGTCACAGCTGCTTCTAATGTGGAATGGGGAAAGCAGAGGACCTCCATTTCTCCCACGTTAGGACCTTTGGTCAGGGGTGGTGCTGGATGGTGAATCAGGGGTGGGATGAAGGAGATCCTGGTGGGGAGGTTGGATGGGCAGGGAAAAGAATGAAGCAGGCAGAAGTATCCTGGGAAGACCCAGGAGGATGGGTACAGTCAAGAGGAGAGATAGTAGGCAGGTCCAAGAAACGAGTCAGAGAACCCCAGGCTCTGAGGCCACAGAGTAGACAAAGCCTGGAAGGGAATGTGGAGGCCCAGAAGCTGCTGTATCTACTCCATAGTCCCTTGGACCCCAGCTCCAACCCAGCACTATCCCAGGTCAGCGAGGAGCTGCTGAAGCACCAGGGGCTTCCAGAATACAGCGATTCCTCTGTTCTCAGGGCTACTCAGCAGGACTGAGGAGCATGGTTCTGTCTTCGGACAGCCAAGCTAGCACAGTTGTAGAAGTCAGGTCACTCTAAACACCGTTTCACCCCTTCCTATCTGGGGCTGATAGCTCAACAGGCCTGCCCGGGGTGGGGGAGGGGGGGGAGGTGGACAGATAGAACTATCAGGGACAGAAAAAGGCATAGCCTATCGAGTAGACAGGGTGTCCTGAGGTCCAGACACCCTGTCATGTATCCACATATCGCATCCAAGAAGAGTTACCTGTGTCTGTCTCACATGTCCCTGTTGGTTGACTTAGTTTCAGGGTTATGGTTAGGATGTGCCTGATTCACAGGAGCTTCTCCTGCAGGGGAAAGGTATTGAGCCCCCCACCTACTGAATGGAGAATTTAAAGATAATTTATGTCTAGGTTTGGACATGTTAGGCACACATACACATATTCATGCACACTCACACACATGCCAGGTTCACAGTCCCTCCTGGCTCAGCTCTACTCTGATGGCTCAGCAGAACATTGAGGTGAGAAACACCAGTCTCTGGCACTAAGACAATTCACAGTGAAGAGCTGTCTCTTGCCTGAGCCTCTGCCATCCTTTCAGGAACCACAGATTGAAGTTACTGTAGACCGTAACGGGACCTCAAAAGACAATGTCTGCAACCGCTGCCTCAGATAGGCCAGTTGTTCTCTCCTTCAGATTCTGCACACTTAGGGTAGATCCTCCTACAGTTGGCTGCTGACACTCATAGATCTCAAAGTGCACAAGGTCAAAAACAGAAGTCTGGGAGTAAATCTGACAGCCCCTTCTCCAATCCCACCGGGCGAGGGGTTCAATGTCCTTGAATCTACAGATGAGCTAGAACAGCTCACTTACCTTCTCTCTTCACCATTCAATTTACTGTGATTGTGAAGGGCGGTGGTGGAGAGGGAGCAGGGCCTTGGAGAGGCAACGGGGAAAGAAGACGGCAGCAGAGGAGAGGGAGTTCTGCACGCAGTCTACTGCGAGCGCCCTAGACCTCGCCACACACGGCTGCCCTCCATGAGATTCTGGGGAGCAAGAATGGGCTTTCACTTTGTTTTTTTCTCCCCAAACGAAATCTACATCTGGCTCTTGGCTTGACTTCCAACCAAGCTTTGGGCAGAGAGGCTGAGGCTAATCTGTTTATCAGGACAGTGTTAAATAAATATTTTTATTAAGAGGAAAAGATGTCTGTTCCTTTCCTTGTACGTACCTTTTCAAACATCCTGGAATGAAGAAAATGTTGCTTTGTGTGTAATCCTGCTCGGAGAAGAATAGGCCCGTCTTTGGAGTAGGCTTCTCCTTCAGCTTTCTGTTATAGCAAGCAGCCCTCCATTTAAAAATAATTAGTTTAGCCCACAGTTCCCACCCAAATCTGTTCACTCTCTAGGGCAAGGCCTGGGTTTTATTCATTTTTGTATCTCCAGTGCCTAGTACAGATGGCATAAAAATGTTTATTGAACTGAATTATGCACCACCTCTTCTGTGTTTTCAGTTGAACTGTAGTAGATTGGGTGAGGGAAACATAGATGAAGAACTCATTAAAGGTGAGAGAAAATCTCCATTGTAGGGGTATGATTTCTTAAGGCTGGTGAAACAGCAAGGTGAAAACACACAATCTGCCCTGAGGAGACACTGGACTTCTGTCCCAGGCAGGGGCCAGGCTGGTCTGTATATTGATGACCCAGCCTGAGACGGGGTTGGCACTGCTGCACCAAGGGACAGCAAAGAGGGCATGACTGCACTGAGCTGGTGCCAGGTGCACGCCTGGCCCTGCGGCCCTTGCACAAACTCCACTCTGCTGTCCAGTGCCAGGAGGAAGGTTCAGCAGCCCAGCCAGATCACCAAGGGTCTTATCTGCAAGCAAAAAAGTGTGAATTCTGGTGGGACAGCCATAGGGAGCCATCACAAGATTTCAAGCAGATCATCAACAAAGGAAAGCCATTCTGGGGGCAACGGGAAAGGTGGACTGGGAAAGTGAAGGTGAGGTGAGCTTCTTGGAGTCTGGGAGGCCAATGTAGGCAACACGAACAAGAAAACACCTTATAAAACAAAATGTGGAATAGTAAAATTAGTTGGCTTCTAGTGGAACTTGCAAAATGTACTTTTATAGAAACTACCTCCTTTGCATGTTACAGTAGCAAGTTTTCTAATTTGTTGATCCAACCAATAGGTTACATGTTTTCAAAGGAAGCCTGGATGAATATTGGGGGAATTTCTCTTCTTAGTTTTTGAAGCTGGTAGAGGCCAGGACACTACAGCCTTGTAAAGCAGGACCAGAGATTGGTGCTTATCAGCACGGGATGCATCCTAGGTACCTCCTTCCGATTTTTGCACAGGAGCCGGGTGTGGGTGAGGCTGGGATCACTGCAGGTTGGCAGCTGTGGATTAGAGCAGGGCACTGAAAACTTTTTCTGTCAGGGCCAGATAGCATTTTAGACCTTAAGAGCCAGAAGGCCTCTGTTGCAACGAGTCAATTCTGCCAATATAGAGCAAAAGCAGCCAGAGACAATGTGAGCATAGCTATGTTACAATAAAACTTTATTCATGGATACTGAAATTTTAATTTCTTATAATTCTCACCAGCCATGAAACATGATTCTTCTTTTGATTTTCTTCAATCACTGAAAAATATAAAACCTGTTCACGAGTCGTTCAAAACAGGATGAAGGCTGGATTTGGCCCTCAGGTCACAATTTGAAGATTTTAATTACAGTCAGGGCCCTGCTGTTCTCTAGCTGTGTGCTCCTGGATCTCTATGGGCGTCACGTTCCGCATCAATTACTTAAACCAGTAGCGCGGTTAGTAAGAGCTAATGTGTATTAAAGTATTTTGTAAACCAGAGATCCACGAACCTCTCCCGGAGTTAGCCGCCCCCGCCGGGCCAGTCCCTGCCCACCAGCAGTGAGCACGCATCTAATCCTGCCGCGGCCGCCCCGTCGCCCTGGCGGCGGCCCCGTCGCCCTGGCGACGGTTTCCCGCTCAGCCACGCGCCGGCCATCCTCGCGAGACTCGCTGGGCCTAGAAGCGTTGGCCATGGCTTCAGTGGGTCTCCCGTCCTTCCCTGCAGGCGCGTCGTTCTCTGCAGCGGACGGGTTGTCCGAGACCGAGAAGAACTCGGGGGAGTCCGAGAACACCTATATTCTGAGGCCCATTTTCCAGCAAAGGCGGGTAGCGGACGGGCTGTGGCGGGGCGACCTGCGAGACTGGGCCGGGCTGGCAGAG
>VMDR010005135.1:0-53925 GCA_007922815.1 Macrotus californicus | reverse complement strand
CACTCTATTCTAGCTTATAGAGTTTCTGCTGAGAAGTCCAGTGACAACCTAATGGGATTTTATTTTACGTCTTTATCCTCACCCAAGGACATTTTTTCAATGTTCTGGAGAGAGAGGAAGGGGCAGAGAAAGAGACAGAAACAATGCAAGAGAGACAAGCACTGACTGGCTGCCTCCCATACGCGCCCAGACCAGCGACCGTTCACTTCCAGACCAGGGACCAAACCCGCCACCCCTCCGTTACGGGAAGATGTTCCAACCAACTGAGCCACACCAGCCAGGGCGTGGGCTTTCCTTTACTGGTTACTTCCTTCTTCTTCCTGACTAAGGACTTGGTAACAGAAGTTGGTTCAACGACCAAGTTTCAGTGCAGCAAACAGACTATCTTACAATAAAAGTAATGCTACTGCCTAATAATCTGATGAGAGAATAATCTGCTTCCCAACAGTATCTACCCTTTGGTGGAAGCTATTAAAAGACTCATATCCCTCTTCTACAACTCTAGATATGAAAGGAAACAAAACTCACACATGGCTGCTGGCCTTCTCCCTTGCTTCAGTCTGTACAGACCGAATGCTGTTGTCTCTGTGGGAATATGAAGGTGTGTGAACAGAGAAAAGAATACACCGTATCCTGGGAGGGTCTGGGAAACACCAGATGTACAGGACATCCGTCCAAGTTTGTATTTCCCTTTTCATCCTTCTGCATATACGTACCCTACTCCAAGTTTATAAGAAAGGGTACGATTGGCAGTTCACAAATTGTGGTCACCTGACCAGCAGCATCAGTTTCAAGGGGGACCTTGTTAGAAATGCAGATTCTTGGGCTGTACCTCTGACCTACATAGAATTAGCAACTGGGGTTGGGAGGAGGTGAAGGAAAAGAGAGACAATCTGTATTTTAACAAGTCCTCCAGTTGATGCTGCTTCCTAAAAGTTTCAGAACCAATGAACTAGATAAAGTAAATTGAGGATCTCAGAACCCAAGGAATTACAGTTTTCACAGAGAAAATATAATAATAATATTTTATTATTTTGAAGTGTCATAGCAATGGAGGTTAGACAACAATCCTAAAGAAAGAAAGAAAGAAAAAAAACAATTCTAGAGGTAGACACACGATAATTTCAGATGTTTTCTAGGAAACCCAGATGGTTTCTGCTGCCGTTGATGGTATTGTTTGTAAAATGTTTCACAGAAGCAATCAAATGGATGTTTTAGAGATTTTACTATTTCAGCTGAATCCAAACTCTAGGTTTCTCATGCAAAGTACAAAGGGTGGTAAAACTCTTTAGATTAAGGCTATAATGAATTTACAGATTTGTGAAAGATTTAAGCTATAATTGTCGTAGAGGAAGTGACCGTTCAAACATGTGACATTCTTAGGGAACCTACTTTTATGTTAACATGAGGGTATGTCATTGTGTATAATCTGTTCACCAAGAATGACAAAGATGTAGTCAGAGAAAAGAATGTGAAAGCAGCTAGATTGTTCCCTCCTTATCTGTCTCAAGGTAGGACATTAGCCCCTAAAAAAGCAGAGACATAGCTAGAGCCCTGTCTTCTAGGGACAAGACATTCTTAAATTAAAAAAAGAAAAAAAAAAAAAAACACTTAAATAAGTGATTTGGTTTGTCACACATTAGCACTTATTGTTGCTTTGCATAATAATTGTTTTTCTATAATTACATAGCTGAAAATATAACTTTTATACCACTTGTTACAAATTTTAATTACATCATCTAATAAAGTTCCTAAATAGTATTTTTTGCTATTAATTTAGCCTTATCAGTTTTTAAATCTTACTTTGGCATATTTTGGGGATTTGTTTACTAACATAATAAATTTAAATGCTTAGCAAACAAACAAGACCCGGAAGCTTTAAATCTGGATGGGAAGTGACAGGTTGAACAAAGAAATAAATACTTGCTCAACAGTGACCCCTGCTGATAATTTAATTAATTTAATAGTATAGTTACCAACTCCAAAAACCCCCAAAACATTTAAAAGATGTGATCTTTATTATTCAAGCTTTACAGAAGAAACACAGAATTTAATGAGTATTTTCACAGAGAATACTAGCTATCCCCCAATATCCATTCTCCTCCTCTAGAGTAACGGCATTCCCAATTTTTAGCTAGCACGGGATTGTGTGGAAAGACGACTTTATTTCCCTTGCAGCTAGATTAAGGCCAGGTTACTAAATTCTGGCCAAAGGAATGTAAGAAAAAGTGATGACTACAATTTTCAGGAGGGTCCTTAAAGAAAGATGGTGTACCTCTTCTTTACTTTTACTGCTTAAAATGTGGGGTTAAGCCCTGGCTGGTGTGGCTCAGTGGGTTGAGCACCGGCCTGTGAACCAAAGAGTCGCTGGTTCGATTCCCAGTCAGGGCACATGCCTGGGTTGTGGGCCAGGTCCCCAGTAGGGAACACACGAGAGGCAAGCACACATTGTTGTTTCTCTCCCTCTCTAATAAAATAAATAAAATCGTAAAAAAAAAAAAAAGATGGGGTTAGGATAACTGAACTCCATCTTGTATCATGAAGTTGAAGGGGCAGTTTTAAAGATAAGCAGAAAACTGGAAAAAGCCTGCAGATGACTGCAGAGACAGCATGGCTCTGGACTCTTTGTATGAGGTAAAACTAAACGATCATATTTAAGCCACTTTGAACTTGAAACTCTGATACATGTAGCTTAATTTATAAACATATTTTTAGATTTAAAAAAGGTGGCCCTGGCTGATGTGGCTCAGTGGACTGAGCACCAGCCTGGGAACCAAAGGGTCACCAGTTCGATTCCCCATAGGGCACATGTCTGGGTTGTGGGTCAGGTCCCCAATGGGGGACATAGGAGGAGATCAACCACACATTGATGTTTCTCTCCTCCTCTTTCTTCCTCCCTTCCCCCTCTCTAAAAATAAATTTTAAAAAATCTTTTCTTTTAAAAAGGTGTTTTTCTTAGATTTTATTTCTTTATTTTTAGAGAGAGGAGAAGGGAGGGAGAAACATCGACATGCAAGAGATACATCGACTGGTTGCCTCTTGCATGTCTCCAACTGGGGACCCAGCTTGCAACCCAGGATATACCCTGACAGGGAATCAAACCAGTGGCCTTTTGGATTGCAGGCTGGCACTCAATCCCTTGAGCCACACCAGCCAGGGCAAAAAAAAAAAAGGTGTATTTTATCTTGCAGGATGAAAAGAGGTCTGGAGACTGGTTGCCCAACGTGGTGGGGGCACTGTATACTTAAAGATGACAAAGACAGCTAACTTTATGTTACCTGTGTTTTTCACAAGTAACATGTTTTTTCACCTTTTAATAATTCTAAATTTAGGAAACATCTTAAAATTAAAATCAAAGCTTTTTTGTGGTTTATAAAGTAATGGTACATTTTATATTCACAGCAACTTTTAACTACACGCACATATAGTAAATTATAACCAGGGAAAGAAACAGAAATAAAATACAACTTACGGAGCATTTCCTCTCCTGAAACAGGCTCTGTGCTTTTGCTCAGGTTACTTTCTCTATAGAGCACCTGTGCGACCGAACTTGCCTAATCTGTCAACAGAAAGAGACTAATGTCCATTGGACATGGTATCTTTGCCATGAAGCCTTTGGCAATCTCCCTAACTGGGTGTGCTCGTTCCTTCTCTTATGAAACACCGACGCATCCCAAAGCTCAGAACACCAGTTCAGCGCCTCTTACATCAGACTGTAAGCTCCGAGTGGACAGGGGCCCTGGCTGATAAGTTCACCACAATACAGTCAGCAAGCAACACAGCACCTAGAAACTACTGAACCAAGGAATGCCATTTATACCATAAGGATCTGGAAATCCTCTTTGGACTGTAAATTCCCAACAGGTTTCCGTGTTTTTTCACTTTGTATCTCTATAGTAGAGTGCAAAAACAAACAAATAAGTGGTTACCCTAAATTTAGTAAATAAGATACAAATGACATCAGCACAGTAACAAGCTGAATATCATTAAAACAAATACTTAAAATATATATGAAGAAACAAAAGTTTGGAGACTTAGCTTACGGCCCATTAATTTCAAGGAATACAAGCTACATCAAATTTGTTTTTTATTTTATGTTTGTTTTATTACAGTTGTCCCAATTTTTCCCCCTTGTGCGCCCCCTCCACCTAACCCAGCCCTCTAGGCCACAGTCAATCCCTTCTCCATTGTCCATGTCCATGGGTCATTCAAACACGCTCTTTGACTAGTCCCTTCCCCTTCCCTTCACCATTACCCTCCCCTCCTGCAGCTGTCAGTCTGTTGTTCCATGTTTCCATGTCTCTGGTTCCGTTTTTCTCATTAGTTTATTTTGTTCATTAGGTTCCAGTTATTAAGTGAGGTCATACGGTATTTGTCTTTTGCTGACTGGCATATTTCACTTAGCATAATAGTTTCCAGTTCCACCCATGCTGTCACAAAACGTTAAGACTTCCTTCTTTCTTTCTGCTGCATAGTATTCCACTGTGTTAAAGTTGTAATACCTGCTAGGTTTCACCATCATGGAATTTCACCTGTATATAGCATTTTTAAACAGCTTCATTATGGTATAATTCATATACAGTAAACTTAACTGGCTTTAAGTGTACACTTCAGTAATCTGCTGTGCAACCGTCACAAATCAGTTTTAATGAATTTCCACCACCCCAAAAATATCCCTCAGACCCATCTGCAATCGATCCCTGTGCTGATCTCCAACCTCAAGTAACCAGTAATATACTTTCTGGCTCTGTAGATTTCCCTTTTCTGGACATTCAAAAAAATGGAAATGTAAAATATATGTTACCTTTTGCAGTTGGCTTCCTTTATACTGCATAATGTTTTTGAGGCTCATCCATGTTGTGGCATGCAATACTAATTAATTCCTTTTTACTGCTGAATAGTAGTCTAGTGTACGGGATGTCATATTTTGTTTAATCATTCCTAGCAGGCATTTGGAGTACCACAATCTTCAACCACCCCAAATTGATACATGGCTTTTGCTGCATCTTTAAAATATCACCAATAAGTTAGAAGAATCATCTGGCCCCCTCCTGTTTCTATAGCTGGACAACTCAGATCTTATTCATCAGTTTGTTAGACTGTTCCCTTTTCAGAAACATAGATACCATCTAAAAATTTTTCTGATATTCTTTTTTTAAACTGTTGTGGCTTGCTGAATCAAAGCAGCTGAATTTGATACAAGTTCAATGTCGTTTTCCTTCAAGAATTAACTCATCTTTCTGGGCCTGAGATAATGAACAAGCATCACCTAGACCTCATCAGAACCCTGTGGATTTTTTGTTTTTGCCCAAGAAATTTCTGATTTCAACAAGAGAACTACTGTCCTGAATAAAGATATTGATGGGGAAGTGAACATACATACATACACCTCATCTTGTAATGGAAGCCCAGTGTAACACCCTTGATCTATTCTGTACGTGACCGCAGGTACTGTGAATGGTAGTTCTATTTCCCCACCATCTGTCAACCCTGAGCCTCATCTAATTTTTTTCCCAAGGAGACTGAGTTCTACAGTGATGTGATTGAAGTCCCTCTGCAGGGTGCCTCTGAGGCCCTTCACAATAACTGTATGTCCCTTCAGAAGGATGTCAGCACTTTCTGGAATGTCAACAGTCTGCTGAGAACGGTCTTCATTCTCACAGTAAATGTGGCAAAAGTGGATTATTACAATCTTTTTATTATTATGAATAATGCTGCTATGACCATTGTCTTTTTTCCAATTTAGTTTACTTTCAATATTACTTTGTATTGGTTTCAGGTATACAGCATAGAAGTTATCAGACAATTATACACTTTACAAGGTGTTCTCCCTGGTATTTTCAGTAGCCAACTGGCAGCACACATGGTTACCCCAGTATTTCTGACTATACTCCCTATGCTGCGCTTACATCCCTGTGACTGTTTTGTAACCACCAATTTGTACATCCTAATCCCTTCACCTCTTTCATAGTCCTCTCCCTCCAGCAACTGCCAGTCTACTTTCTGTATCTGAGTCTGTTTCGATTTGGTTTTGTTCTTTAGGTTCCACATTTAAGTAAATCACATGGTATTTGTCTTTCTCCGACTGACTTATTTCACTGAACATAATACCCTCTAGGTCCATCCATGCTGTTGCAAATCGTTAAGATTTCGTTTGATCGTTCCCTTACAAGTCTTTTGGTTGAAATGTTTTCATGTCTCATGAACAGGATCTAAGGTGCAAAATTACTGAGTTGTATTGTGTAGTATGTTTATTTTAAACTCTTAAAGAAACCACTCAATTGTTTTCCAAAGTGGTTGTACCATTTTACATTCCCATCAGCAACATGAGGAGTCTAGTTTGTCCATGTTTTTACCATCACTTGTTTATTGCCTATCTCTATAATTGTAGCCAGTCTCATGGTATCTCACTGCAGTTTCAATTTGCATTTTCCTAATTACAGATGCTGCTGATCATCTTTTTGTGCGCTTACTAGCCATTCAAATGACTTCTTTGGTGAACTGTGTATTCAAATCATTTGCCCATTTATTTGGTTTGTCTTCTTACTATTGAGATTTAAGGGCTCTGTACGTACAGGCCCTTCATCTACTTGTCTGATTTACAAATATTTTCTCCCATTCTGTGGATTGTATCTTCTTTTTTTTTTTAAAGATTTCATTTATTTATTTTTAGAGAAGGAGAGAAACATCAATGTGTAGTTTCCCCCCTACTGGGGACCTGGCCTGCAACCCAGGCATGTGCCCTGACTGGGAATCGAACCGGCGACCTTAGGGGGACTTCCAACCCACTGAGCCACATTGATCAGGGCATGTTGCCTAAATTTTTCAGTAACAGCTCTGCTGGATATGGAATTCACTTTAAAATTTTTATTTTTTTGAATTACTTTTGAAGGAAAATTCACATGAAACACACCATTTAGAGTGTACAATTGAGTCGCATTTAGAGTGTTTGCAATGTTGTACAACTCCCACCTCTAAGTTTCAAAATCTTCCATTCCCCCAGCACACCCCAAACTCAGTGAGTAATCAGCCCTGAGACCTACCACCCCATGTTCTCCCAGCCCTAGGACCTAGCCAACCTCTAATCTTTCATCTCTATGGATATTTCCCTACTTTAGGTATTTCACATAAATGGGATCATTCAGTAAGCCTTTATGTCTGGCCTATTTCACTTTTTGTAACATTATGGAAGTTCATCCATACAGTACCATGTCTCAGTAATCCATTCTGTTTTATGGCTCAGTAACATTCCATTGTATGGATAAACCAAACGTTGTCTATCCATTGTCTGTCAAAGGACACCGGGATTGTTTCTACCTTTTGGCCACTGTGAATACTGCTACTATGAACATTACTTATGTACAAGTATTTTTATGAGTATTTGCTTTTAAATTTTTTTGGTATTTATGCAGAAGTAGAATTTCTGGGTCATGTGGTATTTCTATATCTAACTTTTTGAGGAACTGCCAGATTTTCTCCAATGCCTGCACCATTGTACATTACCACCAGCAACGTACATGGTTACAAATTTCTCCACCTGATATTGCCAACACTTATTTTCCTCCCTGCCCCCGGTTTTAATTATATACTTTCTGGTGGGTGTGAAGAGCTAGTTCATTGTGGTTTTGATTTTCATTTCCCTAATGACTAATGACGTTGAGAATATTTTCATGTTTTTGGGCATTTGCATATCTTCTTTAAGGAAGTGTCTATTCAAGTCCTTTGCCCTTTTAAAAACCAGATTGTTCTGTTGTAGCTGACTTATATGAGTTCTATTTTTTTTTTAGATTTTATTTATTTTTAGAAAGGGGAAGGGAGGGAGAAAAGAGGGAGAAAAACATCAGTGTGTGGTTGCCTTCTCGTGTGCTTGCCCCACTGGCGACCTGGCCCACAACCCAGGCATGTGCCCTGACTGGGCATCGAACCAGCAACCCTTTGATTCGCAGGCCAGCGCTCAATCCACTGAGCCACACCAGCCAGGGCTGTATGAGTTCTTTATACATTCTGAATACTAGACCCTTAGGAGACATATGATTTGCACATAATTTCTCCCATTCTTTAGGTTGTCTTTTCATTTTTCTTTTTTAAAGATTTTATTTATTTAATTTTATAGAGGGAAGGGAAGGAGAAAGAGAGGGAGAGAAACATCAATGTGTGGTTGCCTCTCGCACATCCCCCACTCAGGAACAGGCCTGCAACCCAGGCACGTGCCCCAACCAGGAATCAAACCAGTGACCCTTTTGTTCACAGGCTGGCACTCAATCCACTGAGCCACACCAGCCAGGGCAATTTTTTTGAGGGTGTCCTTTCATGTTCTTTCTCTATGTTGAATGTCATTCCACCTACTTTCTTGCTTCCGTTGTTTCTGATGAAAAGTCAGCTGTGAATTACATCGTTGTTCCCTTGCGTATCATTAATTATTTTTGTCTTGCTTTCCAGATTTTTTTCTTTGTAATGGATTTAAACAATTTAACAAAAAATGTGTCCAGGTGTAGATCTCTTTGTGTTAATCTTGCTTGGAGATAATTGAGATTTTTGGATGTATAGGTAAATGTTTTCTGTCAAATTTGGGAAAAATGTCACCTGTTATTTCTTCAAATATTTTTTCTGACTCTCCCATTCCTTCTGAGGCTCTTATTACATGTAATGTTGGCATATTTTTGTCCCACAGATCTTTGAGGTTCCATTTATTTTGTTTCATTCTTTTCTTCAAACTGGATAATTTCTATATTCAAGCTCACTGATTCTTTTTCTATGAGATCTCCAAACTGCTACTGAGTATATCTAGTGACTTTTTCAGGTATCCTCTTTTCAACTCCATCATTTCCATTTAGTGTTTAATTATAATTTCTCTATCGATATTTTCAGTCTGATGAGTCACTCTCATGCTTTCCTTTAATGATTTAAACCCAATTTCCTTTAGTCTTTGAACGTGTTTATATTGGCTGCTTTGAAAGTGGTAATTGGCTTCCTTTTGCTACATATGATAAAGTACAGTAAGAAATACACTAAAGAGAGAATTGTGCAGTTTGCAAAAAAAATTGGATGAAATACAGAGGGCCCAGAACTTGCTAGACTGAAAAATAAAACTATTTCCTCATCTTCCGTCTCTCAAGCCAGTGAGATTCTCAAAATTAGAACGACCCTCGGGGTAAATAGCAGATCAAGAGGGTGGCTGTAAGTTCCTTTTAAGATCTCAAAAAAAATTTAAATCCATGCCCTGTTAACTCTCTCAGCTGCATAAAAAGGCCCCTAAGAAAATTAAAGGGATGACTCCTGAGTAGCCTGACACAACCAAAGTACAGAGAAGTCTGTCTTTAAATGTGTTGTAATGATATAGCTTTTGGGGACCTGGAATAACACAAAGCAGATTCACAGAAAATCCCAGAATTTTAAAGAAAGTTGTACCAGCTATATTAAAAAAGGGACAGAGACCACTCAAAATCAAATGAGGATTCATGCCTCCCAACTTTCTACAGGAAGTCAAGTACACTTAGAAAGCTACTGAGCTTCAAAAGATATTTCTAATGTAAAAGGAGAGACCTCTCAGAAAGCAGTGTTAAAAGCCTAGAATGTGGTAACAAGAGTCACAGAGAACAAGGGATATGAGAACCTTTCCCAGGACACAGTACTGGGCCCCTAACAAGGCACCCTTCCTGCTCCTGGAGTAGGTGACCCTGACAACATGTGCCCAGGTGGATTTCAGAATTGATACGGACCAACAACTGCTATGTGCCTCCTGTTAAGCCTCCCTTTTAGGGTGAGTGTCTATTGCCATTATTCTACCTCTGTGACAACAGTGTACGTTATGTACATGGAGCAGATAACTTCTTTTTAGTTCACAGGTCTCTGGATCAAGAGGAACTGCACATGAGAACCCTCATCCATCTCTGAATGTGTCGCAGATAACAAGTTATAGGTCTTTACCTTTATTTATTTTTGAGTAAGACTTTGGAGGTTTGGGGAAGGGATATTTTGCATGTGATAAGAATGTAAATCATTGGAACCAGAGGGGAAACCATACTAGAACCTTGTAATGAAGGTCCCAAATTAATCTTACCTCCTTGTGGCAATGGCCTTTTGCAATCAAATTTTGCTGCATCTCCCTTCAAAGGGTAGAGTCCGTTCTCCCATTCTTTGTATCTGAGTTAATGTGGTGGCTTGTTCTGACCAAAAGATTGTGGGGAAACTAACTCTGTATGATTTTCAAGGCTAAGCCTTAAGAGACACTGCAGCTTCACCTCTAGAAACATCTCTGCCACCACGTAAGAAAGCCCTGGATAAACTTCTGAATGATGAGACCATGTGGAAAAGACTTACCAGCTGACAGTGAGACACCAAAGTCTTGGGCTGTGAGTGAGGCCTCTTAGATATTCAAGCCCCAGTCAAGCTACCAGATGAGTGACCTTTTCCAGTGCCCAGCAGAACTGCCAGACTAAGTAACTGTTTTAAGCCACGAAGTTTTATAGAGTGGTTGTTAACAGCAAAAGCTATAAAAACAGATTCTATGTTTAAAAAGTTGATGACTTATAAATTTCAGATTTGAATAAAACCGAAGACATACAAAAATAGCCCAACATTAAGTCAAATCTTTTGGTGGGAGAAAATTTTTAGGAAGAGAGTAAGGATAAATTTTTTTATAAAGAAACCCAGCCAGGACCAGTGTGGCTTAGTTGGTTGGGCGTCATCTGTGGAAGTGAAAGGTCATTCACTGGTTCAGTCCCCAAAGGGCTGTGCATGAGAGGCAACTCACAAATGTTCCTCTCTCACATGGATGTTTTTCTCCCTCTCTTTCTCCCTCCCTTCCCCCCCCAAAATCTTTTTTAAAAAGACAAAAAATATTATTAAAAATGAAAGAAATCCAAAGTTGAAGATTTTTAAACTATTTTTTCCTATAAGTAATTTTTTTTACTGATTATGCCATTCCCTAGCTAAGCCAACTCCAGATGTTTTTCTGATTGGCTGGTTTTCTTGCCAGAATCTAAAAGGAAAAACATTTTTGTATGGCTAAATAAACATAAAATAAAAAAGCCTGCAATTCCTCCACCTAACATCTTGCCCCTAACAGAAATATAACTGCTTTTCAGAAGAAAACCACTGCCAGTGCATTACCGCCTTATGACTAAATCTGTCCTAAGAAAGAAACCCCGAGATAAAACACCAAGGAAGGGATGCACTTAGGAAGCAGACACGTTACTTAACAGGTCAGACTTTCTGCTTTGGACACCTCGCACATCTGACTCAGTATCCCAGCTTCTGTTTACTTAAACCAAAATCCATATCCACTAACAATTCATCGCTCTCAGTCTAAAATAAGTATACACTTTTATTCTGTTCTCTGTTGAGTATCTCTTTCATCTACTAAGTTTTAACTATACCCAGCAACATTCTAGGGCCTTAAGGACTCCATGAACTTGATGAATCACTGGGTACGACTAGAATTCATTTTGGGTGCTGCTCATTCCTGGAATTTGTGAACACATAGGGGCTATGGGATAAGTCTGACAAGTTCAGTGACTGAAGTAAGCCCACAGAGTGATCTGATCATAAACACCTCACTGGGCAGGTCCTGGTGGGTAGTCACACCCCAGGCCCGTAACTTCTTTAGCAAAGCCCTATCTTAGTCCTAGTAAGCTCTGCCCATTGTTCTTGTGCATATAGGTTACATCTTTGAAACACCAGAGAAATCCTCTTTTTCAGACCCCTCGGAGGCATGACCACCCTCAAAGGAAACATGATCTTATTTATTGCCTGCATACCACTCATATTCACAGTAATTGTTGACGATCCTGTATCCACCAGTGTAAAACTGTATCTCTCCATTTTACTTTTTTTTCAAGTAAAACTGTATCTCTCCATTTTACTTTTTTTTCAATCATAGGGATTTCCCTGCCTTGCTTTCTCACCTCCTTAATTTTCTCTCCATTTTACTTTTTTTTCAACCATAGGGATTTCCCTGCCTTGCTTTCTCACCTCCTTAATTTACCACCAATAGGCTCCTTCCCTCCTTTGATTCCAAATGTATCAAAGTAACTGCAAAACTGCCATTCTCTGGAGCACTCTGAGATCTTGCTTCCAGGCATGTCCTCAGTTTGGCTGAAATAAACTCTTTAATGTTCTACAGGTCTGGAAATCCCTGCGTTGACAAAACCTTCCGTGCCCTACTGAAAACTTCTTTTGAAGTTTGAGGTGAAAGCAAAGAACTAAAAATTCAAAGTAGTGATATGATTACATGTCCTTCCCTCTCCTCTTCCATTCTCCCCAGTCCCACCCCATCTAAATGCACACTAAAGAACCAAGAGATGGATACTGCAAGCCATGACGGGATTTGACTCAGGAGTAGTAGGCAATGAGCTGGATTTCATATTCCAAAATGCCACAGGGATTGGTAAATCCAGGGAAAGCAGGGTTTGAGTTCCTCATGTACAAGTTCTAGTCAATGTGCCAGAAACCGAAAACTGGAAGAATATGTGGAATTTTCAAAGACATATGTCAGACAGTAATTTTACAATCCACTCATAAACACACATTCTAAATCATCCTATTGCTACAGAAAATATTTCCAAAGCAATAGTATTTTAATGTAGACATGCTACTTATTCATAGAAAAAGCATTCCCTTATTTTAGATAAGTACCTAAGATTTTCAAAATAGCATCCTGTTCTTTTGAAAATGAAACATTGTATTTATTAGAGACTAATATCCCTTCTTGCCCTCTACCCCACCCAAAGTTTTTTCCCCCCTCTGCTCTCTGCTTTGTCTCTTCTCTGTCTGCTTTCTCATTTTGGAGGCTTTCTTCAACTATCTGGTTATCCTTGGCTCTCCGTCCCTATTCATGGCATTAAGGAGCAAAATGGAAGTTCATTGTGCTTTCAAAGACCCAGTGGTGTGTATGTATATTACCATTTAATTCCTTGGCTCAATACCCCTATCTTGTTCATGTGATGTTCCTGGATACAGAACCCTCGGCTTCCACCTTCCTGGAGGGAAAAAAAGAAATCAATCCCCAGTGTCCTAGATGGAGAAGAAGTAGCATGCACAGGATTCACCCACTTAATATAAAACTTCCGACCATTACCTACTTTGAATCTCAAGCCTCATCCTTGTCCTTTCAAACTTTCTGCTACTAAATGTTGAGTCTTTTCAGAAATTTTGTAGGGTAAACTTGCTTGTCCCTGAAGACAACCCGGGTGTATGTTCCTCCACTTGGCTAAATCACTTATCACTCATCAATCCATTTTTTATCACTTAAAAATAATTGAAATTTCTCATCTAAAGATCATAGTTTCTTCTCTCGCTAATTTCTGGCCCTATGGCCTTATGCCTGTTTTTATTCCTTTATTATAATTTCAGTGCTTTGAAAAGGAAACAGAAATATTTATTGAGTCAAATCTCCATGTTTAACCAAAATCGTCACGCACAAGTTTTAGATGTTTTGGGTAAAATCATAAATAACGTTTACTAACTGTGTGGAAAACACAAAACTCATGACAATAAAAAATAACTTGAATAACAGAATAAGGACTCGACATGATTTTGAAAGGATAATATCAAGAGGAACTAAACAGAAAGTAAGCAATTACCAGTTACATAAATACAAAACAGAAAACTTGGTTTTACAAGAAACTTACGGAGTTTTAGTTTATCAAGAGTCAGCTATATAACTTTATGTAACACTTTAAAAGGAAAGAAAAAGGATAATCTTAGACTACATTAATGAGAAGCAAAGGACCCTACCTACTCTATCTTCTGAGTGGTTGTCAACAACTCTGCTGCTATCACAGCTAGAATATCATATAGAAGACGGATCCCAAGACACTGAGAGATTCTAAAACTAAGTCGTGGGGAAAATGGTAAAGATAAGAGGAATATTCAAAGTCTTGAATGAAAGAACATATTGTCTGACCGACTCCCCTTTAGAATCAAGTAGTGCCATATTATTCAAGATAGCCAACACGGAAGAGTGGAGACAATCTGTATTAAGACAGAGTTGGCTTAAATAAATCTGTAAAGCTGTGAGCTCTCCCCACTGCTGGTCCACCAGCCTTCCCAGAATCAGGGATATCCGAGTTGATTCTTCCATTGAGAAGGAACTTGAACTAGATGACATTAAGTTTTGTACCACTAAAAGAACCAATAGAACAAAGGAACCCAGAGACAAAAAGGTCATTATATAATGCTAAAGGGGTCAATTCACTAAGAAGATATAGCCATTGTAAATATTTATGCACCCAACACTGGAGCACCTAAATATATAAAGCAAACACTAAAAGAGCCAAAGCAGATATATACAGCAACGGGACAGTAGCAGGGGTTTTTAATACCATACTCTCGAACATCCAGACAGAGAAACAACAAGGAAACAACTGAACAATACTATAGAGCAAATGTACCTTACACGCATATACAGAACATTTCATCTGACAGCAGCAGAATACACATTCTCCAGAACAGAACATGTTAGGCCGCAAAATAAATCTCAACAAATTCAGTAAGAAAAGAAATTATCTCAAGAATCTTTCCTGATTACAATGGTATTCTGATGTGTGTTTTCCAATACCATCAAGCGATTCTCCAGTCCTACCAAATCCGATATCGTATGTAAGGGTTTGGTCCAACAAGACTGCCCCACTTCAGTCACCGATTGCAAGCCCAGGCTGCTACCTGTGCTTTTGACCAACTGGCTGTAAACTGGTGGTTCTTATGACCCCACTTCTCAGGTTCAAGTAATTTGCTAGAGCAGCTCTAGTAAGCTCAGAGAACTTGCATTTGCCAGCTTATTATAAAGAATATAGACAAACAGCCAGATGAAGAGGCACATAGGGTAAGGTCCAGAAGGGTCATGAGCACAAGAGCTTGTGTCCCCACAAGAACTGGGGAGTGTCATCCTCCTGGCACATGGATGCCACCTACACAAATGTCCTTTTGGGTTTTTATGGAGGCTTCATTACACAGGCATGATTGATTAAATCACTGGCCACTGGTTACTGTTCAACTCCCAGCCCCTCTCCTCTCCAACTGTAAAAGGGGAGGGGAATGAGGAGTGGGACTGAAAATTCCAACCCTCTAGTCATGGTTGGTTGCCCTGGCAACCAGTCTCATCTTAAAGTTACCTATGGGCTTTCCAAAAGTCACCTTATTTACAAAAACTCAAGTGTGGTTGAAAGGGACTTCTTGTAAATTACAAGATGTCATTTCACTTTTATGGCTCGGAACTGAGGACAGGGCCTGGGGAGTGGGGGAAATGAGTGAAGGTGATCAAAGGGTGCAAACTTCCGGTTACAGATGAGTGAGTCCCGCAGATCTCAAGTACAGCACAGCGGCCATAACACCACGTTGGGCACCTTACACAATAATATGTGACTAATATTATCCTGACAAAGCTGAAAACAAAAAGAGAAAAATCAAGAAGGGAACCAACAGAAATTTAACAATGTAATTAACATAAGGATTCTAGAATGTGCTAAAATAGGTTTTCTTAAACAAAAAAAAATTCAAAATTAAAAATGGTGCAGACCAAGGAAAAAGCAGCCCAGTGCCATTATTGGGTGTGTAAGCAAACCAGGATTTAATGGAGGACACAGGTTTGTCAACCCTTTCTTGCAGTATGCTTGACCCTAGCTCCCCAAATCAGTGGCGATCCAGAATGAAAAAAGCCAAGACAATGAGGTTTTTTATAAATTTACATGTGCTGCACTTTTAAATGTTGGAATTATATCCTTCAGATTTGGTGTAAATTATTCTGTATTTTATTTTAAAATATCAGTGGTATACCACATATTTTTTAAAATACTATTGGCTACCTTTTATTAGTCAGCCCTCTCCTCCCCACCCCCAAATTTTACTAATCCACGGGTTTTGTAAATATCCTAGAATGTACTTTTATGACAGAGTTCTATAAAAAATTTGGTCATGAATGACTTTATAAGGTTGTCTGCCATCAGTCATAAAAAATGAACATAAACATGTTTACAGGTGTTTTTAAAAAAATCAACATTGGTAGGCATGAGCCTATTGATATACATGCAGAATTGAAAAATTCAGTCATCTTTTCTCTGGGGCCGTTCTCTTACAAGGACGATTCTCTAATTTCCCACCTGGCTGATGGAACTCTGGAACTAGGTAAGGGAAGGAATCGGGTGGTTCCACTATTCACTGTGACATCTCAGCTCCACCATCCTCTGGGTTTGGGGTCCTAGGTCCTGAACTTCTCAAATTCATTCCTCCAAAGAATAATCTGACCTCTACAAGGCTGATGGCAGTAGCCCAACTGCTCAGGGTGAAGAGGGTGAGTACTGGGGGGAATAATGGGGACTAAAAGGTGTTTATCTCCCATTACTGACTTTCAGACTGCCTCCCTCCCGTTCTCAGCCTCCAACTGTGGTATATGGTACCTCCATGCTCTGTGCTTTTCAGGCAGGGGTCCTTGCATACCAATTATGATCTGCCTCTTGTCAGTATTCTCTCCGCTACAGGCACTTGAGTTTGACCTTCCTCTCTGGAGCTAGGTCACTTAATCTTTCTGTTTTCCCTCTTCCCATAGAAGTACGATTACAGATGTGTCATAGTTTCAAAGGTGGAATTCATATCTGTTTTATGTATTTTCAAAAGAGCCTGGAAACAATTTTACTTTGCTGTCTTAAAACCAGAAAGGTTTTAAAATGTTTGTAATCTTTTAATTCAAATAACCTTGAAAATGAGCCACTGCTATTCAAGCACTAAATGTTTATGTTTGATAATTAACTCCCGAAGGGTAACACAAGAACTCAAATGGCTGGGTTAATTTAAACTACTTGTTTTTCAAACAGAGCCTATACTTTCTCACTCTGTGGCTTTATATCTTCTACCTGGAAATCTTTCCATTTTTAATGCTCTGCTCCAATTTCATATTCTCCATAAAAGTTTCACTGATCCTCTCTGTTACAGGAGAAACACCTCTTTCCTACTTCAGGTTTTTAAAAGGAATTTTCTCTACACACATTCAAGACTTCTCTGTCCCTCTTCACTGATAGAGACAGAGTGACTTATCTGAACTTACCCGGCTAGTTAATCTTAGTTGAAGAGCAAACTTGGCCCATCTCTGTGTTTCTACCTTTTCCAGGTGTGGAGCAAGCATACTCTACTTCTTTAGGGCCAGACTCTCCCCTGCATAGAGTGAGTGTATTAATCCAGTACAGCAATTCTTAGAATTAGGTGGGTAAAGGACTTCAGTTCAAAGGCTCACACAGCTATGTCCTCTAACCTGGTATCTGTTAGTATTAAGAGTATTATTTTGGCCCCCACATGTCACTCCTGTTTTCTCCGTTTGTTCAGAACTTCAGCAAGGGTAAGGGATACTTTACTTCAGACCTCTTCAGAAATCCTAATATTCTCTAAATAGATATGTTCGCTTACTTTCCTATAATCCACAGCACATTGGCCATGGTTCTATCATAGAGCTTAAATTTTTCTTACTGTGTTAACACAGCCTTCTAACGTACTGTGAGCTTTCAGAAGGCAGATTAACTACGGTACTTTACACACAAGCCACAACGTAAATGTGTTTTGGATTGACTGAACAGTTAAATGTTTCTTTAAAAGTAAAGATGATTTTATGCTTTCTTGCTAGTTCAGATTATATTCATTCTAAAGTCACAGCAAATGTTGTCACATTAAAACTAATAACTAATATTTTGTTTCTCCTTGCCAAATTTCCTCTACAATATGTTGGGTCATTATCGCTGTTTCTGTTATTTTTGTCTGTATTCTTTAGGATTTTTAGAAGCTAACTATACATCTTATAAACCTAAAACTGGAAATAATTCGGTTTACACAAATGAAATGGAGAGACTCTCGTTACTTTTCTATAATACAGAACAAAGGCAATAACTATTTGAATTCACTGTATTAATATATCACTATCAGTAACCAGTGGTTAAAAATAAGTAGTACATAAAAATGATTAGGAGAAGACACAGCCAAACTGCTGGTTGCGGTCACTCTCCTACAGAAAACTAGAAAATGAAAAAGTACAGTTTTAGTATAATTAGAGTATTTCAAAACCAGGGAGCCAGAATTGGGTCTTTTCAAAAGACACAGATCAAAAGTGTACTTATAGACAACATCGATGAAAATGGCAGCATAAGGAATTTTATAATCTCACCTCTCTATAAAAGTAAGTAATCAAAAAATTGGCAACACAATTTTTTTTTTAACTTTAGGAATTAACCAAAGGTTTGCAACAACCCTAGGAGTGTATATTCAAGAAAAAAGGTTGAATCTCATTAAGAACAAATCTGTGCCATTTCAATTTACCATAATCCCCAAATCAGCAATAGCTTTGAAAATAACAGCTTGCATTGCTGGTACCTGAGGAACCAGAGTAGATCTCTTTTTCAAAGTAAAATGTTGTAAGTATCCTGTATTTGTCTTCACCTGTCTGGTTGCTCCCTGGAAGACCAACACAAATGGCTTGTCTTTATTTTGCCCAATTCCAAAGGGGCCTAGTGCTAAAGAAGCTACCCCACTTTGTCCAGCACATTTATAGGCAAATGTTTTAGTCACTGATGCCTGAGTAATGGATGATAGGTAACAAGTGGAGCAAACAATGGACAAACCAAAGGGCTTGGGAGGAAAGGGCCAGAGAATGAGATACCCATAAGGGCAATGAAGGCTCCAAAATATTCCTGGGAACCCAGAAGGCCACACGCATGCCCAGGGTTGTGCACATGTCCAGGAAAGACCTGAGAAGGCCCTGACCTGTCACCTCTGGCTGATCTTGAAGCTCTGCAGAAGTAGGAAGTGAAGGCTAAGTTAGGCATAATTGTAAACTGTCTGGCTGAGCATTGAAGGCATACCCTAAAACATACAAAAAAAACCCTCCATAAAAAGAATTTTTGGTTGCAAGTATTTAAGGAAATCTCTGTACAATCATTAGCTGACAACTAAGCTAATGGAACAAAGGTTTTGGTGGCCAGACAAGACAAAGAATACATACTCTACAATATTAGTTAAAAAAGACACTAAACAAACAATACTATAATAAGCAGCATTAACAAACCTGAGAGGGAAGAGACTATGATTTCTAAATTTACCACATTTTAATATTCAAAATGTCCAGTTTTCAACAAAAAATTACAATGCATGCAAAGAAATAATTTGCAAATAATACATAGAAGGGTCTAGGATTCCAAAATGAAGAACTCTTACGACTCAACAATAAAAGTACAAATAACTCAGTTTAAAAATGTGCAAAGAATTTGAATAGACATTTCTCCAAAGAACATATTCAAACGGTCAAATGGTCAAAAAGCACATAAGATACTCAACATCATTAGTCATTAAGGAAATACAAGCCAAAACCACAATGAGCTACCACCTCACACCCACTAGGATGCTAAAATTAAAAAAAAAAAAGGAAAACAACAACTGTTGGCAAGGACATGGAGAAATTTGAACCACTGTACATTGCTGGTAGAGTGTAAAACAGTTCAGCTGAGATGGGAAACAGTTTGGTGGTTCCTCAAAATGTTAAACATAAAATTACCATATGACCCAGCAATTCCACTCCTAAACATACCTAAAAGAACTGACCCTTCCCTGGCTGCTTGAAGATCGGCCGCCATCATGAAGGACACAGTAACTATCCAGGTCAGCAAGTTTATGACCACAAGCTACTTCGGCAGAAACAAATGGTCACTGACATCCTTCACCCTGGGAAGGCAACAGTACCTAACACAGAGATTCAAGAAAAACTAGCCAAAAATGGGTAAGACCCGACCAAATGTTATCTTTGTATTGGGATTCAGAACCCATTTTGGTGGTGGCAAGACAACTGGCATGATTTATGATACACAAAGAAAAATGAACCCAAACAGCCTTATAAGACATGGCCAATATGAGAAGGACAACATCAAGAAAGCAGAGAAAGGAACACAATTGTAGAATGAAGTGAGGAGGACTGCAAAGGCCAATGTTGGTGCTGGCAAAAAAAAAGTAAAGATTCTTCAGTGATTTTATCTGCGGTGATTGTACAGATTTTTCAATAGAGGATGAATAAACTAAGAGCTTTAAAAAAAAAAAAAAAGAACTGAAAGAGCCCTGGCTGGTGTGGCTCAGTGGTTTGAGCGCCTGCCTGTGAAACAAAGGGTCGCTGGTTCGATTCCCAGTCAGGGAGGGCACATGCCTGGGTTGCAGGCCAGGCCCCCAGTAGGGGGCATGTGAGAGGCAACCACACGCTGATGTTTCTCTCCCTGTCTTTCTCCCTCCCTTCCTCTCTCTCTAAAAATAAAATCATGAAAAAAAAAAAAAAAAGAACTGAAAACAGGTTTCAAATACATACTCAGGTAAGAATATTCATAGCACTGTTTACAATACCCAAAAGATAGAAATCACTCAAGTATCTGTTAACAATGAATGCATAAGCAAAATATGGTATATCTATACAATGGATTATTCAGACATAAAAAGGAATAAGCCCTGGTTGGTTGGAGCATTGTCCCACACACCAAAAGGCAGTCTGATTCCATAGTCGTGCTTCAAAACTAAACACCAAAGTCCTTCTATTTACTATGCTCCAAGTCAGTGTTACCCAAAGCGTGGTACTCACTTAAGCTTCCTTATATTTATTAGATGCAAATTCATGGGCCCAGGTGATTTACAGTTTTCCATGTAACTCTTTGAAAATACACCTCTCTTAAACCATAGTTCTTAATCCCAGAAAAATGCTATGCTTTGTATTCCTCATAACGTAAGATAACGAACACTTTATTGTTTAAGTCAAGAAAAAGACTTTTCTATTACTTGCAGCTGAGGGCACCCAAACTGGCTAATACAAATGAATAAAAAACAAACAAACAAAAAACAACAACAACACAACACAAACTTCATAGCTTTCTAATGAAGGCAAATCCTACCAGATCTATTTTCAAAATATATCCAGAATCTAATTACTTCTAATACCTCCACCACAATTAACTTCATACAAGAAACCACTGTTCCTTCTTTGGATTACTGCAAGAGTTCCGAATGCCAGTTACACGCTCATCTCCACAAAGCAAGAGTGACTTCAAAACATGAACTATACATGTTCTTCTGCTAAAAAATCCCGATGGCTTCCCTTGGTCAGAAGAAAATCCAGAGCTTAACATGTCCAACAAGGCCATTCAGGGTCTGCCCTAGTCTCCAATCAACCTACCTTCCCCATCCTCACTCATAACTCTCTGTGGAGTTCCTACCACAGCTACCCACCCTCAAATGATCTGGCCACAGTGACCTACCTGTTCACTGTTTCTAGAACACATCGAGCACATCACCGCCTTCACTGTTTCATTCCTTTGCCTGCAATGGTCTTTCCTTGCTCCATCATTTCTTAAAGTCTGCTCAAATTACCCCTTAACAACAAAGTCTTCTTTAACCATTCTGTGTAAAATATAAACCATGCCCGGCTCCCTTCTTTTTGTCCCCTATCTTTCATTTTTGTCCATAGCACTTACTAGATTACACATATTATGTATTTACTTTTTTTTTTTTATCTGTTTTGTGTCAACCTCCCTTCACTAAATTTTAAACTCCATTAAGGCAACATTTTGTGTTTTCTCCACTTTTATACTCTGAGTACCTCTAACAATATCAAGCATGTATAAAGTGTCCAACAAATATTTGCTGAGTAAATTAATGATTAGAAAATGTAACAGGAAGAAAAGTCCATTTGTAATAACATTATAAAATATAAAGCATATAGAAATATAACTAACAAAAGTATGTAAGATCTTAAAGGAAGAACTCTATAAAAATCTGATAATAAAAGCTGAATATATATATATACAGGGTCTGGCACAAATAACACCCCTTTTTCATTACAAAATATTTTATTACAAAATCATAAGCATGTAATTCTGTAACATAATATCACACTCAAGTACACCGTACGATATTTTGAGTAAAATATGCAAATTAAAACTATAAATTATTACACCTATATTATTGCCCTACCAACGACACTCAAGCAAGCATTACTTCTGCAGGACCCTGTATGTCATATTCATTGAATGAGAAGGAAAATATGTATTATAAAAGTATCAATCAATTTCTCCAAATTAATGTATAAAGTCAATTAATTAAAACATACTATCAATAAAAAAATAGATGAAAGAAAGAATGCAGTTCAGAAATAGACCCTTTAAGTCAAATTAATTAGCTTTATGACAGAAAATGACATTTCAACACCAGTTGGGAGAAGATGGACTAACCCGTTAAGACAGCTGGCTGTCCATACAGGGCGAAAGTTCAGTTAGAACTCCATTTTATAAAATAAAACTCCAGGTAGCTTAAAACTTAGATATAAACAAATTAATGTAAAAAAACTATAACAATATCAGAACAAAATATGAAAGAATATTTATAATCTTGTGATTAGGAGACGGTTTTTTTTTTTAAGATTTATTTATTTTTTAGAGAGAGGAAGGGAGGGAGAGAAACATCAACGTGTGGTCATCTCTTGCGCACCCCCCACTGGGGACCTGGCCCACAACCCAGGCCGGTGCCCTGACTGGGAATCAAACCAGTGACCCTTTCGTTCGCAGGCCAGCGGTCAATCCACTGAGCCACACCAGCCTGGGCAACACTTTTTTTTTTTATAAATACAAAGAGCAAACATAAACAAAGTTAAGAGACAAGCCCAGTCAATGGGTTAGTATCCAATATAAAGAATGCCTAAGAGGGATTTAAAAAAAACAGACACAACCCAGTTTTTAAAACTTGACAAGGAATAAAATAGGCAATTTATAAAAGAAATACAAGTGACTGAGAAAACATAAAGACTAAAACAGGAAGACACCTAACTTTAGTAGTAATGAGGAAAATAGCAAATAAAAAATACAACACAATTTTTCATCTACCACTGCAAGGGTGAGAAACATCATGTGTTGGTAAAGATGTGGAGAAACAGGTTCACTCATATATTACAGGCCAAAACATAAATGAGGAAGGCAATCTGACAGTAAATCTAAAAAACATATTCCCTGTGACCCAGAAATGCCTCTTCTTGGTATTCATAAAGGAACACTTGCACGTGTACACCAGAAGGCATGTAACAGAACATCTGCTCCATTTTTGTTTGTGATGCTAATGACAAAACCTAAAAGTCCATTAATAGCTAGCCATACAAACTAAAATATTCATGTAACGGAATACTACATAGCTGTTAAAAGCTAAGGCACATCGTTCAAGTTTTGGAATGACAGGCACAGTATGAGGCTAGTTTTGTAAATACACATATAAAAGTAATGCCATATAACAAGTATAGAAAAGGATACTCACCAAGTTTAAAACTGGCCCTTCTCTCTTTAGGTGGAGTGGGATAGAAGGGAGAGGATGCAGATTAGCAGCAGTATAAGGAGAAATTTTTTATAGGAAGCATTTATGCAGAGAGAGGGGAGGTAGGCAGAAAGAGAGGGAGAGAAACATCGATGTGAGAGAAAAATATCTACTTGCTGCCTTTTACATGTGCCCCCAACTGGGACCAGGCTCGAAACCCAGGCCTGTGCCCTGACTAGGAATGGAACTGGCAACCTTTTGCTTTGCGGGACAACGCCCAACCAAATGAGCCATGACAACCAGGGCTATAAGAATTTTTATCATACTTAAAATTTGAACTGTTTAAACAATATTTAATCTATGTACTCATTATGTAATTTAAAATTTATTTTATTTTTTTTTTATCATCCTCACCAAGGACCTTTTTTTTCACAACTTTTAGAGAGGGAAAGGGAGAGAGTAAGGGAGAAGAAACATTGGTGCAAGAGAGAAAAATCAGTGAAACAGACAGCATCAATTAGCTGCCTCTTGTGCGTGCCTGGACCAGGCACTGCTACCCAAACCAGGGACTGGGGGCCGCAGGCACCCACACTTAGAGCAGGGATCGAATCTACAATCCAGGTATGTGCCTTGACTGGGAACTGAACCCGCGATGCTTCAACCAATTGAGCCATGGTGTCCAGGGCAAAACATATTTTGATTTTTAAAAAGAGAAAAAAAGCAAGGTGCTAAACCATATATCCAGTATAATCTTGTTTGTTCATAAAATATGAACATAACCATATATAACAATACTAATAAATATACAACTTACAGAAGGATTTATAAGTTAAAAAGTTATAAAACTGTCTTTAAGGTGAATATAAAACCTACTTTAAGTTCTCTCCAAGAACAAATACTAAAGCAACAATATAATTTAACCTCTGTTTCTAGTCACTATTTATTTATTTACTTACTCATTTTTAGAGAGAAGGGAAGGAAGGGGGAAAAGGGAGAAAAATATCAATGTGTCATTGCCTCTCATGAGCCCACTACTAGGGATCTGGCCTTGCAACCCAGGCAAGTGCCCTGACTGGGAAGTGACCCTTTGGTTTGCATTCAATCCACTGAGCCACACCAGCCACGGCAATCTGGTCACAACTTAAACCACAGGCCTATCCTTATAACTGTCTTTTTGTAAAATAAAAACAGACAGAAGAAAGCCATGTCACTGAAACACATTAAACTGAGGGACCTGAGGCTACTTTAGGACAGCAAAGAGGTTGATGCCCAAGTTTCCTTTGGCTAAAATAATGGTAAGGATATGGCAGCGAGTTAGGCAGACATGAGCAGAGTAGGAACAGCATGCCTGGCTATGAGCAAAACTGGGATAACAAGTATTGTAGGGTGGGACCTTGCGCCCAGGGTGACCTTTCTTCTCCTAGCATACCGTTGGTCATGTGGTTTAGACCCTTTGACCTTTCATATTGCTGGTCATGAGGTTCAGACCCTTCCCTGACCTTTTGTTGTTCCCGGCATGTCACTAGTCTTGCCGCAGACACCCTTAGGGAAGGAACAAGGGGGCCAATCAACAGCCTCATACAAGCCCTTGCAAGACCACTCCCTTAAGATTTAAGCCCTCAGGACAAATAAGGTTCTGGCCCTCATCAAATCATCTTTTTTTTAAAAAAATTTTATTTATTTATTTTTAGAGAGGGGTAAGGGAAGAAGGAAGAGAAGGAGAGAAACATCGAGGTGCCAGAAAAACACGATCAGTTGCCTCGTGCATACCCCCAACCCACTGAGTCACACCAGTCAGAGACACATCAAACAATCTTAAGAACAAAGCATTGGGTCTCCTGACCACAGTTTTGGTAAAAGTAGAGATAACATCTAGGCCTCAGTAGTGTTTCAGCTTCAGGCCCAGAAAAGCAGCAAAACCAGAGAGAGCAAACCAAGGCCATGGCTGACATCGGGACCAGCTGCAGTTAACTAATGATCGCCTCCAGAGCCGACCAATCAGTAGAGACCACTTCCCTGAAGGGACATACCTGGAAAACTGACGAACATTCTGCTGAGATGCTCCCAAGACCTCCCCTAAAATCCCCACCTTTGGAAACCAGATAAAAACCCTGAAACAAAGGCCCCAGTGCCCACACTCTCAAGCATGCCTGCACCTATCCTCACACTCTTCATCCCTTCTCCTTCCCTCTCCCTCCTCTTCTCCCTCCCCCCCACCCCCACTGCCCTAGCCTTTCCTTCCCCCTTTCTTCCCTCAAGGTGCACACCCTTGCTTTTTTTCCTCCTAAATTCCAAGGGACCTTCTTTTGCCTCTAACTTGTTTTACTGAGTCCATGCAGCCCAGCTGGGTCACTTCTTCCACCTCTGTGACAGTCTAAATATATTTTCTCTTCTAATTAGAGTTCTTGGCTCTGAATTCTTTCTCATCTGAACTCAAGGACCTCAGTCTAACTTTGTCGGTTACATCAGGTGCTGTTCGCAGTTAACAGTAATGACAGAGGAACGCAAGAGTAAAAGATTTTAGCTTTAGTTATAGTTGATGGGCTTAAGTGATTAATGCATGCTATTCCAGGAAATGGAATGCACAACCTACATGACTCAAAGAGGTCGACAAGCAATTCAACCTTTGTGTTCCGGGGTCTACACGCCATGGAGATCATCATATCTGAGCCACTGTGTTCCAGGGAGCGAACGTAGATGACTCAGATAAAGAGCTGTTGATCAGAAGATAAAGAAATACTATGAAAATCACCTCCAGACTGCAACAACGATCTGAATAACCCTTTCCCTCTCCCTATAAAAAGGTCAGCTTGAGATGAGATGTTAAGACGGATTTTAGGATACATAACCTGTCATCTTTTCAGATCACCGGTACCTGAATAAAGCGCTCATAAAGATTCAATCCTTGTCTCCACTTACTGGTTCTGGTAGGGACAGGCAGCATGAATGCTGATGTTTTCCAGTTTCAGTCGCACTTCACAGAGGTTACACACCATTTAGACAGCCATAGTGCAACTCAGCCACAGTAAATAAAAGCTAAGAGAAAGTTTACTAAGCTAGTATCTGCCCTACTAAAGGAGGATTAGTAGGATATACATGAGGGACACATACACATACATATACACACATAGACATATATATACATCAGGGTCATACATATACATGAGCATCAGCATTATGCAGTCATTCATAAATTCCTTAAAAAGACTTATTCTTTGACTTAAAAACACAGGCCTGGCTAGTGTGGCTCAGTGGATTGAGTGCCGGCCTGCAAAACAAAGGGTGGCTGGTTTGATTCCCAGTCAGGGCACATGCCTGGGTTGCGGGCCAGGTCCCCAGTAGGGGACGTACGAGCGGCAACCACACATTGATGCTTCTCTCCCTCTCTTTCTCCCTCCATTCCCCTCTGTCTAAAAATAAATAAAATCTTCAGAAAAAACTGAAAGAAAAGATGGAACCCTATAACTACAAACTATATAGGGTGGGACGAAAGTAGGTTTACAGTTGTTTGCATGTAAAATAGTACAATAATTAGATAATACAAGAATAAACTGCTTTGCGTGCTCACAACTGTAAACCTACATGTGCCACACTCTGTATAATGAATTCCTGGAACTACTGAGGAAAGAGTTACCTTCCTGTTCCTCTTTCTCTAACCTTGTTTAATTTTTGCTGAAGTTTCTGAAGGATGTCACTTTAGAGAGCAGCGGCTACTCTGATTAGCACTGCCATTAGTGGTGCCACTGTTGCATTTCCCTGAAGACGCACCAGCAGAACCAAAGAGATTACTAATAAAAACCTGCTAATCTTTTCCCTCGGTCCTTCCTTGTACACATGGAGGGAATGCCACAAAGAAGGATAATTCATACTTGTATGTTTAAAAGTAAATCCTCACACGGGAGAGTAAAGTGCTATATTTTTTCAAAGCAGGGTCAATGGATTTTGTCTTCCTTTAAAAGCGTTAAAGTGTAACGCATCTCTTATAAGCAGTACGAGGACCCACACGCTGATGTTTCTCTCCCTCTCTTTCTCCCTCCCTTCCTCTCTCTAAAAATAAATAAATACAATCTTTTTAAAAAATGTTCATTTTATTCAGGGAGAGTACTATTAAAGAGTAAGAGTTCAGGGTTTAATCTTTTTTTCCTTTAACTGAGGTATAATTGACATACAGTATTGTTTAATCTTTAACATTAATCCAGCTTGTATTAAGGTAGAGAAATAGATACTGGAAATCTCATTTTAAAGCTCTAAAGATGAAGAGAGGTAAGTGGTTTTCCCTAGGGCTCAGCATGAGTTCACAGTACTGCCAACATTAAGTCCCCCCGGTGATCTTGATTCCTACACTTAGGACAAACTTTTCTGTCTAGACCAGACACTGATGAGCCGACGCGAAATTTATGTCACGTAGGGCCTACAAATCTACCTTTTGAGAATTTTAATCTAAATATAATTACACTTTCTTAAGGAATACATTGACCTCAGTAAAACTGCATTTGTTGTTGTTGTGTAGACCTAGATTTGGGAAGCTTCTTTTTTATCAATTCAGCCAGCTTTGACTAAGAATACTGAATGTCAAGTCCCTTATCTTCCTGAAGTTATGGTTCATGATGTTAGAAAATGTTCTGGTATTAATGGTTTAACATACCCATGGAGAATTCCAATATATATCAGGTTTCTGTCCTACAAATGGGTTGGAGACATAAGTTACAATGTGACTTTTTTCAAAGACCACGTGAACAATTTTCAGACAGCAGATAAGGATGCAGGTGGGAAAAGGGTATTAACAACAGCAGTGCTTTCTCAAAAACAAATGCATCTCCAGTTCAGCATGCTCAACTGCACCATAATTCAATTTTCTACAAATGAGAGAATGAAGTTTCTGGGGTATAAGGTAACCAATCTAGTATTTTAAATGTCAACTTACAGCCCTGGCTGGTGTGGCTCAGTGGACTGAGTGCCGGCCTGCTAACTAAAGGGTCGCCGCTTTGATTCCCTGTCAGGGCACAGACCTGGGTTGCAGGCCAGGTCCCCCGCTGGGGGTGTGCGAGAGGCAATCGATCGATGTTTCCCTCCCTTTCTTTCTCCCTCTCTTCCCCTCTCCCTAAAAGATAAATAAATAAAATCTTAAATGTCAACTCACAATTTAGTATGAGATTCTCATCTTAGGAGACATTTATCCATATCTGCCTAACAATGAATACAGTAATGGTTCCAGTATAAGCTCTAGATTAAAACACTGCTAACTTATAACTACAGTTCAACTACACTGGTTAAAATGCATAGGTGTTCCTATTTAATAAACCCAATGTATAAAACAATTAGATGAATAAAGAGTTATATTCTTTCAATGGAAATTTTCCTTTAAATAGTAAATTCCTCTAAAGCATGTAGAACGATACAGAGCAGGGCTCCCCCACGAAGGAGTCTGTGCGAGTCCACAGCCCCGGATGCTTGCACTTCCTACTTGACAGCAACCAAGGTGCTGAAGGCACTGGCCCTGCCAGCCCAACAGGTCGGCCCACAGGACCTGTGAGAGGAGAGAGAGAATGGAGGTGACCACAGTGGGATATCAGAGGCAAGGCTGCACAGACAGTCTGCACCTGGGATTTGAAGACTGCACCATCTTGCCTCCAGCATTCTCTGTCCTGTGATCAATGTGAGTCACCTTAACTTCTTAAGTAACAAATAAAATGAGCCAGGGGGCTGAAAATACTACCCTATACTGCTCTGGGATTGGCTATGAGGTCAAGCATTTTCATCGGAGTTTCACTGGGGGAGGAGCGGAGAGGAGGCCTCTGGAACTTGCCAGAAAAGGCTCCATGAGAGCAGGCATAGACAGCTATGCATACCTTAAAGAATGGTTGTGGTGGGCGGGCCTGCTGCCAACAGGAGCCAGTGCGGTGGCCAAGTCTGCTGCCTATGCCTTTGCACCAGCTACCCCAGTCACCCTGTGAGGCACTCAGCGTCCTGGTGCTATTCCTCAGTCATACTTTCTAAAAGAAAGACTTAATTTTCATGGAGAAAATGGATGATTGCTAAGTATTCTAGGATGTGCAGTTTGGGTCATCCATGCTCAAAAAGAGAAGGGGATCGAGACTTTAAATAAAATGTCTCACAAGCGCGGGAATCCAGGTTTTGGGGTCTTTGCGACATTTGTGGCCATTGTGTCCTTGATATTACTCTTTGAGGTGGGAAGCCACCATGGGCAGACTAACATGCCCGAGTGTATCATGATCTGATCTGTGATCAGAGCATTTTCAGTCTCCTGTGTTAAGGGTCTGGCCATTGCTATCAAGGAGCTGTTTGCTGGGAAGCCCGTGCTTGTGGGGCAGCACCCCCGGCCTGGGCCCTGCTGCTGAGCCTCCTATTCTGTGTGAACACACAGATCAGCTACCTAAACAGGGCCCTGGACATACTCAACACTTCCCTTGTGACTCCAACTTACTACATCGTCTTCACAACATCAGTTCTGACTTGTTCAGCTATTCTTTTTCAAGAGTGGCAGAACATGCCTGTTGATGATGTCACTGGTATTTTGAGTGGATTCTGTACAATCATTGTGGGAATGTTCTTGTTGCATGTCTTTAAAGACGTGAGCTTTAGTCTAGCATGTCTTCCTGTGTCTTTTTGAAAAGACGAAAAAGCAATGAATGGCAATCTCACTAATATGTATGAAGTTCTTAATAACAATGAAGAAAGTTTAACCTGTGCAACTGAACAGCATACTGGTGAAAATATCTTCCAAAGAAATGGAAATCTGACAACTTTTTAAGAAAGATGTAATCAAAAGGTTAATTTATAATTGTTGTTATAAAGTGAATTTGAGTATCAGAATGTCTGAAAAGCAATATTCTCAAATAATAGACAATCTTTTTTAAGGTTTCACTAATTCAGATCAAAAAATTACTTTTCTTATATTTAACTGATGGTAACTCACTAACATGACCTCAGTACCTGGTCAATTTTTGTTATCATTGTATTATTGTAGTGGTATTTAAAATTTTCTTTCACCAAAATCTAAATGCACTAATGACAGTTTTAAGTCTATAACAATGCTTTAGCCCTGGCTGGTGTAGCTCAGTGGATTGAGCTCGGGCCTGAAAACCAAAGGGTCACGGGTTGGATTCCCAGTCAGGGCCAGGTGCCCAGTAGAGGGGGCACACGAGAGGCAACCAGACAATGATGTTTCTCTCCCTCTCTTTCCCTCTCTAAATATAGATAAATGGAATCTTTTTTTTTTAAAAAAAAAAAGGAGTCAACCAATGAATGCATAAGTAGAACAACAGATCTCTCCCTCTCCTTTCTCTAAAAATCAATTAAAAAAACAACGCTGTCCTAATCTAGAAATTTTACTGTTTCTTCCTGCCTGTCCCTCCTGCCACATATATCCCCTCACTCTGTAGACAGTAAAGCAAACTCAAAGCACTCAGAATAGCTATACCTATGGCATCTTCTTCTTGTAAATTATTGGGGGGAAAAAACTGATAATGCTTTTCCACTTTTTACTTTTAATTGATTATGAAATTATATCTGTCTGCATCCTACAGTTGATCAGAAAGTCAGACTCACCAACAAATACCGTAATAGTTGGTACATTTGATTATATAATATTGGGCAGGTGTCTGATATATTATCAACCTTCACCTCCATGTTGTTAGATATGATTTCTGTCTCAGCACCAAAGTAATGCATAAGGATCAATTTACTACTTATTTTCATGTTCTGTTTCTCTTTTTTAGTTTTTACAAGAAGTTCCTGGGATCAAGGATAGAGATGACAGAGCCACACATTCCCAGTATCTGTTTCACAACTGACTAAATCCTGGTCTACCATGATTTATTTTAATAGTTGACTTTAGCCTCATAGCAACTTAAACCGAGCAAAAACTGATTAATTACATTTCCACCTGATTATAACTGTCAGATATAAGGCTTATTATAATGCCACTGAATATCATAAAATCAAACTGGAGGAAATACAATTAAGGAATAAAGAGATTACTTACCTATATGCATAACTCACATGCTTGCTAAATAATTATTTGGTATGTGCTGAAAATAACTACCCAGCACAGCCATTCTTCTAACAGAAACAGTCTTCAAAAGCTAATGCAAATTTGTTTTGGGTTAAATATGAATATATATATATTTTTTTAAGTTATGTAGTTAAGCAAGATGAAGCACAAACACTATTGCATAGTTCAATATCATCACCTACTGCTAGTTGCTATTAACATTTATTATCAAATGAGTCAAAATGCGTTAAGACATAAATCTGTAAAACCGTAGCTGAACGCCTTCATTTTTCTGAGTCCGTTTTGGGAGGGAGTCTGATCTAAGAATTCACTAAGTCTACAAGATCAAGTAGAAAAACAGTGTAAAGACAACTATGCACAGCAGCTAAATTTGGTCAATTTAAGGGCATTCTTTCTTCTTCCTGCTTCCCTTGGATTTTCTTGGTGTAATGGAATATTTTATTTTGAACATCTAAAAATACCCTTCCAAAACCTCAGTAGTAGTTAGATTACTGAAAATTTTAATTCAGTTTCCAATCTGTCAACAGTTGGGAAACAGTCATCTAAGGGCTAGGAATGGAATCCTTGGCCTATAACTAAAGTACTTATCAATTTGTAAGGAAAAGAAGACTAGCCCTGGCTGGTGTGGCTCAGTGGACTGAGTGCCGGCCTACGAACCGGAGGGTCGCCGGTTCAATTCCCGGTTGAGGAACATGCCTGGGTTGTGGGCCAGGTCTCCAATGAGGGGTGCATGTGAGAAGCAACCACACATCGATATTTCTCTCCTTCTCTTTCTCCCTCCCTTCCCTTCTTTCTAAAAATAAATAAACAAAATCTTTAAAAAATGAGACTAAAATTTAAAAAAAGACAACTGTGAGGACAATAGAAGAATCTTTAAATTTAAGACTAAAAAGCAACACAGACACTAACAGCTTAAAATTAATAAATGACCTAAAACACAACGTAAGACTTTATTGTTTTTAAAGATTTTATTTATTTATTTTTAGAGGGGAAAGAAGGGAGAGAGAGAGAGAAACAGCATGTGTGAGAGATACATCAATCAGTTGCCTCTCACAGGCCCCCCACTGGGGATCCGGCCCACAACCCAGGCATGTGCCCTGACTGGGAATTGAACCAGTGATCTTCAGGCTCGCAGGACAGCATTCAATCCATTGAGCACCAGCCAGGGCAAGAACATAAAACTTTAAAAGTGCAAAAATACTTCTTGCAGGAATAGTGATTTAATGAATGAAAATCTTCAATATTGAAACAGATTACATCTAAGAATGTAGGACTGAGATATCAGGAATACTTTTTGTAAAGTTTTTGCCACGCTAAAAATTTTTAACAACTTAATGGAAAACATAATTTTCAGTATCTAATGGTTTACCTCTATAAAGACTGGAAAGATACAAACACGTTTACTTTTAAATAATGAAAAAGGATCCATGATTACACAATAAAGAAACATCAATAACACTATTCAAAAAGGGCAGATTGTCTGAATGAGCCTAAAAAGCATAGCCCTCTAATTTGGATTTTCTATAATATTAGATTGCTTTCAAACCAATCCCTAAAGTGTTAAAAACAGAAGACCTCGGTATTACCAGTTATTGTTTCTCATTGCAAGGCCTTTCAAATTGAGTGAAACAAATAACTGTCGCCCTTTGGAAAAATATACAACATTTTCCACACGTACCAAATTAGAAAACATAGTTATTTACTGTGCAAAATGTTCTTTACATTAGAAGATAAAACCCTAAGGAGGGGGAAGGTCATTACTGCGGCCTTAATAGTGCTGTGCAACTGAGCCTACAAATTTTAACCAAATACCAGAGTGGCTGTTTCAGAGGAAAAGGCCAAAGAAATGTGGACCTCTGCTTTTATTCAGAAATATAGATTTATAGGATTCTGGAACAAAGGGAACCTTAATAATGGATTCTAACTTCTCGTTTGGCAAAGGAGGGAAATGATCAAATCAGAGGCCTGACAAGAAGTGAGTCAAGTTATAGTTAGTTGGTGGTTAAAATCAACACTAATATCCGGTTCCCTTAAGTCCCAAAGTACTATAGTCTTTCTCCCATTCCACATTTTATGATTTTGCCTTACTTTGAACAAATTTAATTAATGACATCAAGCAGGCTGTAATGTCGTAGGTTTATCAGAGCAGCAGTGAGGTAATAATGAAAAACAACATGAACAATACTTCAAAAATACCCAAACTGGAACCTATCACTTCCTTAACTGTGTGAGTCTTAGTATCTCCAGGTACTGGAAACCTATCACTTCCTTAACTGTGTGAGTCTTAGTATCTCCAGGTACTGATTACACTGTAAAATGGCACGTGAATGTCAATGTTATTGCTCTACCGTTTTTAATGTTACATTTTTAAACAAACTCAAATAACAGAGAATTTTTCCTCCAATAGTACTGTGTTCTCATAATGGAGCTACTAAGAGCATGACAAAGTAAAGAGGTTTAACTGAAAAAAAAGAAACTCTGAATGTACACGTCTGTCACTAATCTCAGGGAGTGTTAAGGTGACACCGGTCACAGAACTTAGGATGAAGGGCAGCTTCATCCTTCTGATAGCAAAAACAAAATAAAATACACTAGAGGAGGAACTTTAGGAAGTTCTTCTCCACACATTTTATGGGCTTTTATGCCACACACGCTAAAAACAGAGCAGAATGATAGAGTGGAGTCAAGAAACGCAGCCTGGAATCTTAGTTCTCCTGCTTACTGGCTGTCCAGCTTGAACACTTCTCAGGCCCCAGCTCTTCTCACACGTAAACGGGAACAGTGAGAATTACCAGTAACCAAGGTAAAACGCCTAGCTCAGCGCCTGGGTATAGAACGGTTGTTAAATCTGAAGTATCAAAATTTGCCACAAAACTAAGTTTATTATAAATAATAAAAAGTAACTGAACGATGAATTTCAATTAAGAGCCTAAAACAGTTGGGCACATATTATGCTAACTTTTGAGGGCTGTTATTGTGTAGCTTTAATGTCAGAGAGATTACAGCAATGAACAACAATAATTTTCTCATTTCTGTATCCTTTTCACTTTTCTATCTAACAGTCATCTACTTTGGCTATTTATTTACAGGATGCCACATATCTAGCTAACAAGTAGTCTTCTCCCTTGATTTTTTTTTTTTTTAAGATTTTATTTATTTATTCTTAGACACTGGGGAAGGGAGGCAGAAAGAGAGGGAGAGAAACATCAACATGTGGTTGACTCTCACACACCCCTACTGGGGACCCGGCCCACAACCCAGGCATGTGCCCTGACTGGGAATCGAACCGGCGACCCTTTGGTTCACAGGCCACACCAGCCAGGGCTCCCTTGATTTTTAACTTAATTTTTTTTCTATAGCACTACCCCTGAGTGTGAGATTTAAAATGCATGATCTCCGTTTACATTATCCTAAAGCATAATACACATGATACTCCAAAAAAATGTGGCCAAGAAAAAGAAAACAATCTTTCACTTTTTGTGTTAGCCATAACTAATTTGAAGTTACTTATTATTTGCTATAAAAATTCCCTGCACTCACCAAAATTCTCAGAGATCGGATATCTGCTTACAATCATAAAATAATCAGTCCTTTAAAAAGCATTCTGAAAAAGTAAAATAAAATGCATTCTGAATATTTTGAGAATTTTAGAACATTTGACGTAAATGTTTTATATATGAAAAGCCTCCTTCATGTTATCTACATCATCAATCCATTGAAAGTAAATATTGAAAATGTTTTCAATGAATTAGCAATAAGTTTATTGTTTCATAAAAGATCAGAGTTCATTGTTTTACTATTTGTAAATTAGAACAGTAAAGAAGTAAATGATTTTGTTCTGGCCAGGTAGCTCAGCTGCTTAGAGCATCCTCCCAATACGCCAAGGTTACGGGTTCCATCTTCCATCAGGGTGCGTACAAGAATCAACCAATAAATGCATAAATAAGTGGAACAACAAATTGATGTTTCTTTTCTCTCCCCCCTTCCTTTCTCTCTAAAATCAATAAATTTCAAAAAGAGAAAAGTGGGTGAGTTTTAAAAATACTCAGATAATGAAGCTCATGAACACATATCATTTCCAGCCCTTCCCATTTGTATTCTGGTATGAAGCACTTCACATAATAAAAGAGTAGCTTTTCGTTGTCTAAACTCTTTCATCATGAACACTGTATAAAGAGGGTTTTTTCGCCCCTTTTATTCTTTTTTTATCCTCTCAGAAACATTTAGAAAGCTTTAACTGCCAGTTATATACCAATCAAAGTAAACAAATATGCTTAATAAAGCAATAAATTTTATTATTTTTTAAGTACCACTACTACAGATAAACTACAAATTAAAATATAAATTATAAAAATATATAGCAATATAATTTTTAATGATATAGTACAAAAGAACTCTTTCTGACAGTTACACAACCTAAAAGTGAAGAGCAAAATAATAAAAAGCTGGTTGCAAAGGCAAAAAGCTAACCCCACTAAAATCTTCAGGATTTGAGCGCTTTCAAGTTTCCTATTAATGCTAAATGTCTGTTCAGTAATTTTAATGACAGTCTCAACTTTCACAGCAGTACTGAGTATGAAAACACCAAAAATTAAGCTTATTGGGTCTCTCTACATTAGGGCAACATAAAGTTCTATTAAAGTATTGTGCCCTGGCTGGTGTGGCTCAGTGGATTGAGCAGGGGCTGCAAACCAAAGGGTCGCTGGTTCGATTCCCAGTCAGGGCACATGCCTGGGTTGTGGGCCGGTCCCCGGTGGGGGCCAGGTGAGAGGCAACCACACATTGATGTTTCTCTCCCTTTCTTTCTCCCTCCCTTCCCCTCTCACTAAAAATGAATAAATAAAATCTTAAAAAAATAAAAAAAATAACAAATAAAGTATTGCATTGGCCAAAAACTCCATTAAGTTCCATTATGGTGGCTCTAGTAGAGTTTAGTTCTTTAACCTCATTTGAAACAATTTTGTTAAGAGTGTATTGAGACAGCTGTCATATCAGCATGCATTTAAAAAAAATACATCAAAATTGGTGAATTTTTGTGCAGCCACTATAATATTGAAGATGGAAGATAAGCAACATTTTTGGTTTATTATGCTTTATTATTTCAAGAAAGGTGAAAAAGCAACTAAAACAAATAAAAGATTTGTGCAGTGTATGGAGAAGGTGCTGTGACTGATCGAAGGTGTCAAAAGTCGTTTGCGAAGTATCTTGGTACTACTGACATTTTGGCCAAATAATTTTGTGCTGTGGGGCTGTTGTTTTGCACTGGGAGATGTTTAGCAGCACCCCTGGCCTCTACCCACTAGAGGCCAATAGCAGGAGATAGCCGATATACTCAAAATATCCAAATCAACAAAGTTACTGATGAAAATGAAAAATGTGCCTTATTTTTAGGGGGAAAAAAAAAACCGTAACAGACTTTTTGGCCAACCCAATAAAAACCAAATCATATCCACTATAAAGCTTTCTTCCTGTGATTAAGTTAAATATGAAAACTCTAGGGAGACCATTCCTTAATTTGTCTCCACTCCTTGCCTGCAACAAGAATATTGTAGTTCTGAATTTAAACTTCCCCCCCAACACTTCCTATCTGGTTATTTGTGGATAAATGAAAATACTTTCCCATAAGCATAAAAAAATATCAAGCAATAGACTGATCAGAAGACTTTTAGGTAAAAATTTCACCCTGGACACCCAGTTGGCAAGTTTCCGTCTCACTGTCTTACAATTTCATCCTTCAAATGGAAATGAAGAAAAACCCCAAGTGAGATGTACACTGAGCTGTGAGTGATCCCGGGTCAGCCTGATTCTCTGCCAGAAAAGGCCAGGTAACATTTTCTCTTCTTGTCGCAGAAGTTACTTTCTCTCAATCCCCGCGACAAACTGTCTTGTAAATTACTACTGTAATTCATCTGTAGTTACTTCACTTCCCAAAGGAATCACTTCCCTACACGGTGACTACTCTCTAAGGACGCCTTCAAATGTTTCCTTAGTTCTTCATCCATTTCTCAATTTCACGACTAGAAACCTCTCCCGTCAGCAAAGTTCTTAGATACAGACAGATTTGAATGAATTTCCTGAAGTCTCTCAGACCTTCGTCCCAATCTCAAAGTCTGTACAACATCTAAGAGTTTCCAGAAACAATGAGCTACAAAAGTACAGACGGGAAAGAAGAGGAAGTATCAGAACAATACCCCGACCAAACCCTGCACCGAAAGCCCGTGGTCGGCCCTCTCACCCCGGCCTACCGCCTCCACTTCCCTCGATGAACCAACGTCTCTCAAACTCGGACGACGGGCCCCCTGACCCATCATTCCCCCCCTCGATTCACGAAGAAGCTGGCAGAAAGAAAGGCAGGCTCCGGTCGATCGGAGTTGTGATGCTTTTTCTGCCGGGTGGAGGGAGGCAAGCCAAGGGTTGTGTAAAGAATGGAAAGCCGAGTGATACTGGGGGGAGGGGAGAATTAGGGCGCCAGAGCTAATCCCCCGCCGGGGCCCGCGGGTGGAAGAGGCAGGAGGCGACCAGCCGGGAGGGCGAGGGCAGCCGGGCTGCGAGGATGGGGAACGAAGTCAGGCAGCCCCAGCGGCTGCTGCGTGACGGCGCGAAGCAAGGTAGGAGGCTCCGTGCGGAGCGGATTTGGGGGACGCGAGAGTGGGAATCGCCTTCCTCACGCTGCCCCAGTGTCCCCCCCCCGCCCCAAGCTCACACCTCAAACCTGCTCTTGGTCACTCCGTTCACGTCCCTCCTCATGGGGCCGGCGGGTGCGGCCGGGGCCGGGCGCTGCGGCGAGCGGAGTGCAAAGCCGAGGGGCCCCGGGCAGGCCCAGGAGTTCCGGGACCCGGAGGAGGCAGAGGAGCGGCGGGCAGGGGCCGACGGAGGGGGAGGAGAGACCTCTCGATCGCGGCTGGGCCTCCTCCAGCTACCACGGCGCCGGCAGGGGCGACGACTGCTCGTCGCTAGCTCTCCTCTCTCCTCAGCCTCAACTTCAACCCAAAACAAAAACACTCTCCACCTGCCAGCAACGCCGCTCCTCATTGGGCAGAGTCGCCCGGCCTCGGAGCAGCGTGGGGAGGGGGAGGGGGAGGAGCGCGCGGCGGCGCGGGACCACCCCTCCCCCACTCCCGGCGCCCCGGACGACAGTCAGCCTGGGAGCAGCCGGAGTGCGGCGGCGGCGTGCACCCGCGCTCGGCTCCCAGGCAGGCAGGCCCACGGCGAACTGGAGAGGCAGGGAAGTGCCTATCTGTCTGTGTGTATTTGTGTATGGGAGGGGCTGTGGGGCGGGTGCTAGTGCGCGCGTGCTCGCGGACCCGGGAGAGCGAAAGGAGGAAAACTGCACGCAGCACTGGAGAGCCCCCTGTTCTCCTCCCCTCCGCGGGCATGGAGCACGCATCAACCACCAAGCACTTGAGCTTTTCTGTCTATTCTTCCCCAGTCCCCTAAGTCTTGTCGCGTCTTCCCCGAGAACCTGTGCTGTCACACACGACCTTCCCGGCCACCCAGCTCCCTTCCCCTATCACTCACTGTCGCCTTGAACCCAAAGTGCAGCAGGCGGTCCCTGCTCGGAGCCATTTTCCTCTTTCTGGTTGTCTCTAGATTGGGGCAGTGCTGCTGTTGCTGCCGCCGCCGCCGTTGCTACAGCTGCCGCCGCCTCCCCCGCCCCCGTGGATTGCATTACCGGGTGTTGCAGGGAGGCCTGAAGGGCTGCTGCGGGGCGTGGGTCTCCCTATGCATGAATCAGGAGAGCAGGGAGATAACTGCGCTGTCCGCTGCTCCGGGGACGTGCAGCGAGGCCGCACCTCGCGGCCTAGGGTCAGAGGGGTGCAGTCCTAGAGCTGGGCGACTACTCCTTTAGCTGGGGGAGGGGCGCGCTTTGGTGGAAGTGGGGGCGGGGAAGGCTGGAGGGCCTTTGGCTTCCCCCGCCTCTTAGCCACCCGACCGCCGCTGGCGCCCAATGGGTGCTACTGCCTGCCCGTCCTCCAATCAGGGCTCTGGTTGGTGAGAACCTGATCCTGACGCCACTTTGGCGGGAGAAACAAGCGTGTCTGGGCGAGTAGGCGGGGGCGCTGGCCGAGAGGAAACTATGACATTTATCTGACTCCTTATGTGGTGTTGTCACATATACTTTAGCAACTCCAGTTCTCAAGGTCTTGAAACTTATGACCGAATTTCCATTAAGGAATGAGTTTACCCTTAAAACAGCGACAAGCTACAGAATCATGTCCCAAAGATAAAATATCAGAAACTATCATAAATTCCAGTAGTTCTGGCAGCACCACTGCTCCTAACTCCAAAGGGGATAACCGTTTGTCTTCATACATCTTTTTAAAAATTATTTTTCATCTCTTAATTCGCAATTTTAATGACTGTTTTGTTATGGATCTCATTACGAGTTTAGTAGTGCTGGAGAGCTTTAAAAATTAGCATATTAAAAATTAGCATATTTTAGCTATAAGGTTGATTACCCAACTCTTTGAGCATTTTTTCTTTTCCTTCCTAAGCAAGAAACCCAAGCTTCAGAAACTCATTCTCAGGCCCATACCCCCAGGTCTAGATGTATGTTCTCTCCCTCACAGATACTTTTAATGTTATTGCTTCACTTGGGCCATGTAAAAACAGCCTTGGAGTTATGGCTCATCTAAGAGCAGTTTTCTCTCCAGCAAGAACTACCGATGAATTTGAGGAGTAAGGTCTGCAGAAAATAGTACAACTGGCTCCAGTAGATAAATCAAATGAAACTTTTACAGGTCTGTTTCCATATTTCAATTATCTTTTCCAGTTAACCTATATTGACTAATAGTGGAGGAAGATTTTTACTTTTTTAAATTTTAGAAAGAGGGGAAGGGAGGGAGAGAGGGACAGAAACATCAGTTGGCTGCCTCCAGAATGCCCTGCGCGCCAACAGGAACCTGGCCCGCAACCCAGGCACGTACCCTGACCAGGAGTCAAAGAGCGATCCTTCAGTTTGTAGGCCCACACTCAATCCACTAAGCCACACCAGCCAAGGCAAGACTTTGACTTTTTCATAAAAATTTTAGTTGACCAGACCTTTAAAAAGCTGAATAAATGAAAATTGTTCAAAGGGTAAAAACTTGTAACATATAGGCATACTACTTTTTATCAAAGAAATTTATTTGCATGTAAATAATCAGATTCTTTTGTAATGTTTCAGGGGAAAAAAATCCCACAGATTTTGTCTCCTTTCAAAAAAATGAAAAACCCCAAAGTATTTACAGAATGGCCATACACACAGAAAATCAAACTTGAAAGATTTTAGAAAAAACCCTCCCCAGCTGCTCCTGATGTACATTTTTTAAAACTCAAAATTTAAAGCCCAGCTTTTACAGCTAAGCACGTTTCCCAACCTAGTTTCTGAGATGTTAAGTACTTCCTACCCCTCAGAAAACTAACTTAAGGATAGAAATAAGGGGGGAGGAGGGCTGAAAGACAAAGGTAAAAGAAAATGAGATTGCCCAGGGATCGTGAATAATGACTTTCCTATAGTGGAATCTGCTTTAAGTAACTTGACTGAATACTGTGGGGCTCCAACTCCCTGAAAGTTTTTTGTTCTAAGAATTCATGATATTGCTGCACTACATTTTTAGACCTAGGCCTTAAGGAAAAATCTTTTCAAGAGCCACCAACCTGAAGCCTGGTTTTGGTCATTATATCCTGCTTCATTCCCCCCCCCTCCCCCAAACCCCCACCGCAACAATACTTGTTTTAAAACACATTGATTTTGAACCTGAAATGTTCATGTACATCAGAGCAGGTTTTAACCAAGGACCCCTAACTTGTGCCAAAAGACAGAAGAGGAATCAGGTCAAAGAATACATAAGACACCAGCAGAAGACAGGTAGAGGTTGACTTCATATCCTTGTCGTCTTTTGAAACAGGAGAATGAGTACACCTAGACAGGAGGGAGGTGTCCCAGGCTTGGTTTATTCTGCCTCTTCTCCTCCACCCTGTGGAGAAATGCAGTGCTCCCTGGTTCTCAGGCAGGGTGAAGCAGTTTAGCCCCGGCTCCCTGTTAAGCAAGTTCAGATGCTGGGTCAGTGTGTGGGGTGTGCCCATCGACAATTCAGGGGCTTATCCTTCATCCAGATCCTAACTCGGGATCCTCTGATCTGGGATGAAGACAGAAAGAGAGAAAAAGCTTCCCAGTTTACTCATTTTGGTATTTGTTAGCTCTGCTTGGGGGAGCTGAGCCCCTGATACTATGCAGTACATTCCCCATAAGATTTTCCCCACCCAGAACAAACTTAAAAGGCATGTAATTTTTTTTTTTTCTTTCCTGCAGAAACCAATGGGATAGGATTAAAACTAGGTGAGAAACTTGTGAGAAATCCAACCTGGTTGTATGTCTGAGAGGCTGCTACTGTATCAGCATCACAAGATAAAGCACTCTGGTATCACCTTGCCCATGTCCTTCTTAGTGTCACCCAAGACATTTGACTCTGATACGGTAACCGATAACTTTTCTTGCTCCACTTTGCAATGTTTCGTTTCCTACTTCTTATTACCTTGGGACACAAAAGTGGCAGAGTTGTTGAGAGCTGATGACCAGAAAAGGGAAACCACTAGAGGAAATCAGAGACAGTCAGGGAAGAAAGCCAAAGCTGATTTTCCAACTCTATGCTAACTCCAACCTGCAGAAAGAGCTGAATATAGAAATCTTCTTCTTCAATATCTGATGAAGTCACTCCATTTATCACAAACATACACAAATTGATGACCTGGCTTTTTGTTGGTTTGTTTTAATCCAGAAGGGTTGTGCTGGGGACCGTGCCCCGTCCTGCGGATACAGATCCTGAATGGAGTCATCAGGAATGGCACAGTGCAGGTGTCAAAATCAAAGTAAGGCCGCAGAATTTTGAGAGGACCCTCCAAATACTGAGAACTTGTGTTGCACTCAAATGGCCTCCTGGATTTTTACATTTATGAGAAGGGCTTCTTATTGATGTGCCCCAGAATCCAGGCTCAGACCTATTCCTCCATAAAGGTCCAATCGTGTTGCTACACAGTAGCAAGGGTTTATTTTCATGCCCACCTAGCATTCCAGGCTCCCCTTACTTCAAGTGAGCTTGAAATTGTTTTAAGTGAACTATGGCTGCAATTTTTTACTGTTTTATTGAAGGGAGCATGAGTGATTAATGTCTGGACTCCTCCTTGTGAAGAGAAAAGAGCCCAGCTCTCAGGAATGGCATCAGTTCTCCTACAAACAAAATGCTGGGGCGTGGACTTTTGGCACATTGTGGAAATAGGAGAACTATTAATTCTGCAATGGTTTTCATGCCACTCTGGGTCAGGGAGGCTGTCCCACATTAAACCTTACTGCATCTGAAAACATGTTTACATCCCAAAAAGCCAGCCCAGCTTTTTTTGTAAAGGAAAAAGAGGCTATAAATCAATGACCTCCATAGGGAGGTAACTCCTAATATTCCTATGATGTTTGAATGCCATGAAAAACCTCGAAAAAAAATACCTTTTTGGTTTTTCTCCTTAACGTCAAAGGTGGGCTCTGACTCATTTGGTTGGGCTTGATGCTATGGTACCAGCACAAGCTCCAAGCTCCCTACAACCAAATGAGCCTTGCTCTTTGCACCCCCATCATTGTGACCCTGAACCTCACAGAGTTAGAAAGAAATACTGTATAAAAACAGATAAAGGGTTAAAATATTACAAATAAATAGCTAAAATTATCTTCCCTCCCCCAAACACTCCTAAGAAACAGACACCAAACATTACTTAAGTGTCCAAAATAACCAAAGTCCTTCATTTGTCCATGCCTCAAATGGACAGCTACCCAAACAAAGGTGAGCAACCTTCATGCAAATGCATCAAGGAATGTATTGCTTTTTCATTTTCTGCCCAGCCCTTCACATACATGCACTAAAATTGAGTTTAAAACATGGCCTAAAAATGGAAAGGGGGGAAAAAAATATATGAGTATTTCCCACAAAACTGCTTCCCACCCTTCCCTTTCCCTATGTCCCTCCCACCCCCCGTCCCTTTCATAAGCAAATATTTTAACTCTTTTTTTTTTTTTTCTGGCAAAGGAAAAGTGATTCTTAGTAATCAAACCCTAGAATCAAACCTATGATCTCTCTAGTAGGGTCTGGCTATGCCTTTCTAAATGCACCCAGCCTAGTGTCAAAGACATGCCATTTAACATTCTTAAACACAAAATCAGACCTGTCCGACTCACCCCCTGTGATGGTTTGCCTATGAACTTTAGTTTTTCTCTGGCCATGTTTTTTTGTCTTTAAAAACTAAGGTTCCTAATTGCCAATCAGGGCCACATCCATAAGATCATCGTCTTCCTCCCCAATCATAAAGTCAGGGCTGAGCCTTGAGGGCCTGTCTGTAGATAAGATTGTGTTACTGGTCATAGACAAGGACTGGTCTGAAGAGATGGGTGATTTAGACCAACTCTCTGGCTTCATGCTATGAGATTTTTTCTTATCTCGGTCTTTGTCCCGATCCCGGTCTTTGTCTTTTACTTTCTTCTTTTCTTTTTTGTGCTTCTTATGCTTCTCTGTGCTATATTCTGGAAGTGGTCGGATGCCATCATCTGAGCTGGGACTATTCTGATAAGATTTCTCTGCTATGGAGGAGCCTGACTCACTTTCACTGTCCAGATTTTGGGGGGTATATGCTGGTGACTTACTATGGCTGGGAGAGCCCCGCTCATGCTTTGGAGTGGAACCACTGATGAGTGGAGAACCATAGTTTTTGGAAGAGGCCATCTGAGGCCTAAGCCCTTCTCCACTACCTTCCCCAGGTTTCTGCAAAGTCACTTTGGCTTTAATGCTGGGGGAGCCCCCATCATGCTTGCTGATGATAATTTTTGCCACACCCGTGCTCCCCACATTTTTTGACTCTGAAGTCTTCTTAGATGAATCCACTGAGCCCCCTGAGGAGGAAATCTTTGATTTGTCTTTATCACTTTTCTCACGCTTGCCCTGGAACTCTCCTCCTGACATGTTATGTTTGGAGGACATAGGATGGCTAGAAGAATTTGTGCTCACCCCCATCTGGCCATCCATGGGGTCTTCACCTCCAGGGCCACTGGTGACAACCCCATGCTTCAGTTTATCTATGACAGCTGTTAAGGATGGCTTTTTATTTCTGCTGGGAGATTTCCCTTTGGAACTCCCATGCTGGTTCTGAGAGGATGACATGGAAGAGCCACTTGAGGAGAAGGAAGATGATGATGCTGTACAAGAATTAGATGATGGGGGAGTTTTCAATGAGCCTGAGGATCCTAACCCTGAAGATGACTTCATGCCAGTGCTTGAACCAGTTCCAGACATATGAGAACCACCAGAACCTGAACTGATAGGGGACTTGGCTTTAGAAGATGGGGGAGTCCCAGGAACAGGCTTCATTGGAGAAGCAAGCTTATCAGAGCCTCCAGGTGGCCTTGAATGAGAAGGGGATATGTTTGGTTTACTTAAAGGATTCATAAGTGATGATGGCTTTCCTTGAAGTTTCATCTTGGTGCTGCTGGAGCCACTGCTCAGTCCATGCTTGGTAATGGGAGAGGAGCCTGGCTTCCCTCCAGACTGAGATGAATTTTTGGACTGGCTAGACCCAGAAGACCCTTGGCTAGAATATATACTGCTACTTAACTTGGAACTTGATGAACCTTCTGATTTACTGCTTTTCATCTTGCCTGAGTTGGAAGCAGACGATGAGGAAGAGGAGGAAGAATGGCTATGGTGGCCTTTGCTGCCTGAGGAAGACACAGAACCACTGCTGGCATACTGACTGTGAGAAGAGGGCTTGCCCACCATCACAGTTCCCTTAGGAATCTGAATAGTGATTTTGGGAATGGGTGGTGTGGCAACACCTGGGGGAGTCTGAGATCTTCCTGAACTGCCTGGAGATTTGGATCCACCTGTACTGGTAGGTGGAGTGAAAGGTCGGTTAGAACTGTGAGACGGGGACTTTCCCTCAGTGTCTGCCTTTTTCCGCTTTGGAGGCTTATCTTTGCTTTTGCCATCATTAGAAGGGGTCCTACTGCGCTTCCCTGGTTTGCTATCTAATCCTGGCCCTGACAGACTACTACTACTGGTACCATTACCTTCCTTTACCCTCTTTTGAGTCTTGTCTTTCCCTAAGTCCCCAGTGGTCAATAAAGGGCTCTGGCTACCACTGTGATGCTCCAAAAGGTCCGCAGAACCCAAGGCCTTACCAGCCACTGCTATAATACTGAAATCAACTGTGTCAGCTTGGCTGTTGCTTTTAAATTTAGTCTCCCCATTATCACCTCCAAGCATTGGCACCCCCAAAGTATTTAGTGTCTGAGATGCAAATCCTTTAAAATCATCATTATCTCCACTCTGGCTGCTTTCATCAAAGTATTCTTCTCCAAAACCACCTTGGCTCTGGCTGTTCAACAAATCAGGATTGAAATCTACTCCATCAGAAAAAAAATGATTGGTAGGAGAGTCACTACTGGGGCTTCCAGCAGCATCTGCAATAAGGTCAGCTGGATCAGTGTATGGATTTTCATTATTATTGGTTTGAAAGACATCAGGGTCAAAGAGGGCACTCTGAGAATGCCCAGAGCTTGAAGAATCTCGAACAGGGGTGCCAATGGGTGGGCAATCATCACTAGTGCTGGGAAGCTTAGAGGCTTCTTCTGCAATGTCTGAAAGGATATCAGTTACATCTGGGCCAATGCTGTCTGAACTGGACAGTCGGACCATCCTTTGAATACTGGGCTGGGGATGAGGTACTGGTTGTGGGTAAGTTGTCGGGGGAGTACTACACTGGCTTGGAGCTGGAGTGATGTGTGGTGTATCCAGTGTGTCGGCTGTCATGTTGACATCAAAGATAGGGTTCTGTGAGTCAACATCCATTGAAAATAGCTCCCTCTGAAAGTCATCTTCAGTCTGGTGCTTGGGTTTGTCAGGTAGTAATCTTGATGACTTCTTCTTCTTTGTCTTGTTGCTTCCCGAGCACATTTCCATCCGGGGTGAGCCGGAAGAGGAGTTCTGCCTTTCTAAAGGACTGCATCCATAAAGGGTTGAGAAATCCTGGGCAGGATTATCTTTAAGAAGGTTCATGAGCATCGGGTGGTTCTTGGTGTTGCCGGCCATCGAAGAGACAGGTGGCGGCGTGTGATGAGGAGGGGTCGGACTCGAGCCAATGGTAGACCCCCCGTTCCCTGTGATTTGCAACAAACTGGTAAGAATTGGGTTCTGAGACACCTTGCTGAAGTCCTCCCCATGGCCCACCGACTCATGCCGATCTTTGATGCTCATGCTCATATTAAACAAGGTGGTAATGGGACCCCCCGGAAAGGTGTTGGTTGGTGTAGTGGTACCACTCATTGGGTTGTTGCCTGTGGTCATGCCATACCCTGGGCTGCTAGCCGGGGGCAGGTTCTTTTTCACCATGTCTTCAACTGTCTCTGCAATGAGGGACAGTGCTGGGGTGTCGGCCTGAATGGTTTCAGCCTTCCTCCGAATAGCCCTCATCGTCACAGGGATGGACATACATCTGTTAAGATAAGAGGGAAAAAATAAACCAATTTTTCATTAGGGAAAACAAGCTTTAATTTTGCCTGAGATTTAGATATATCATCAGAGATTTTCAGTAATGCAGTTTTCAGGTTAAGGCTGGTGACCCCACAGGCAGGAACAGTTCTATGAAATGCCAGAGCTTTGGGTATTTATTCTAAAAGAATCTGGACCAACAGGTGATCGTCAACCTCTTTTTAAGCACTACTAAAAACAAACTAACCATAAATGAGCACCCAAGTAATTAGCTATTATAATGAATTAAAATTGGTAATAATTAACTCATTAACAAAATGCCCCCCTTTTGGCATTTCACATGTAGTTAATGGGATATGCATTTATCTTAATGATCCAGTAGAAAAATCTCTTGACCTACCAAGTTCTAAACCTTCATGGCTTAGATCACCCCAAAACTATACTGTGAAAACTGCTACTACTGGTATAGAATCTTGTTCATTTTATATTTTATTTTTTAACATTTTATTTATTTTTAGAAGGAAGGAAAAGGAGGGAGTAAGAAAGGCAAAGAAACACCAATGTGTGAGAGATACCTAGATCAGTTGCCTCTTGCATGCCTCCAAATGGAGACCTGGCCTGGGACCCAGGCATGTGCCCTGACTGGGAATTGAACCAGTGACCTTTAGGTTTGCAGGCTGGTGCTGAATCCACAGAGCCACAAACCAGCCACAGTGAAATTTTATTGTTTTTTTTAAAAGATTTTAGTTCTTTTATTTTTAGAGAAGGGAAGGAAAGGAGGATGAAAGGGAAAGAAACATCAATGTGTGGTTGCCTCTTGCACATTCCCTACCAGGGACCCGGCCCACAACCCAGGCACGTGCCCCAACTGGGAATCAAACCAGCGACCCTTTGGTTCACAGGCCGGTGCTCAATTCACTGAGCCACACTAGCCAGGGCAAAATCTTGTTCATATTAAAGCAAAGCACTGTTTATCTTATAAATTTATATTTAGAAACCCACGTTTGAAAACATTTTGCTCTAGAACGTGTCAGCAACCTTTCTTACAGGACTAGTAACAGTTTAGACTTTTGAAGATCATGTGGTTTCTGCCGAACTATTGTGCCACCTTAGCTCAAAAGCAACTACAGACAATATATAAACAAACAGACGTGGCTGTGTTCCAATAAAATTTATTTAAAATCGGTCCACTAGTACCTGTTCAAGAAAAACCTCACAATTACATATTAATGTTTCTGGAAAGCTAACTGGCTTCGTTATCTTCCCACACACTGCCACTGACATGTTACATCTGTTAAAAAGTGACAGGATAAGTGAAAAAAAATCTACATCTTATTTCGCTCTCTCCCTCCTAAAAGAACCCTAACACCAGACCTGACGTTACCTACCTTACTTCCTGTTCCTCTCATAATGATACTTTAAAAAGCCAAGCTCATACTGCTTTTGAATCCGAAAGCAGAGAAGGCTGAATTCAAAGCAGTGACTAAGTGCTTTCCTCCTAAATTTCCAATTCATCGTTATAAACCTCTTACTGGGATTCTGATGGAAAAGGGCCAGTGCTACCTTTGAACAACTTTGGCAATGAAGTCATCTGTGCAGATGAGTGCATCTGACAGCCCCTTGTAGAGTTTACAGCTCACATGTGTTGAGTCCTGCACATCCATTACCACTGAAAGACAAAATACACAGGAGGTATTTGAAATAGATTCAGCTTCCGACTTTTCCAAAAGAGATAAAGACCAAACTGCTGCCGTGAGAGGTGGTAGCCACCCATACAACTCACCACACACCAGGGAGTCATTTACAGGATGCTGAAAAGATACGCTGAACCGGGACTCTGAGAGGGGACACACTTCAAACTGGAGGAGCCCAGGAGAATCTAAAAGGCAAAGAAAATATCGTAAAATAATCAACCAAATAATAAGACTTGAGACAAGTAAATAATAATCCCTAAGTGTAAAGAATGAAATTCTCTCCCTTGGAAACTAGATCCTATACCTGTTGGGGACCACTCTGTGTGGTTTCTGAGACTGCAGCCCCGCAAGAGCAAGCCCTGAAAGGGGCTGGTAAGTCTCCCTGGAAAACCAGGTAAAAACACAGGTGGCAGACATGACCCAACTCTAACACTGAGGGTTCCCATGGGAATCAGGCCTGATAAATACATTCTGTCCTTTGAAGCTTGCTCTGCTTTGTTTTGTATAGCCCTGGTGATATAAACTGGATGTTTAAGTTCAAGGCATAAGGAGTTAAACTCTTTATCTCATGAAACACGTTTTTAAAGATCCTCTGGCATCAGCATGACTAACAGACCCTGACCTGTGACAGATGTCTGTGTTCCTTCAATTGTTATCTATAGATAATACCCATTTTTGTATGACTATAGCCTTTTTGATATTGTTTAATGAGCTATGCATGTATATACCTACACATACTATTTCCAATAAAAGCCATTTGGGAGAAGGGCTCAGGGCATTCTCAACTAGAGGGAATTGCCACCCCCTTTCCCACGGGAACAGCAAGATTGTGTCCAGGGCGACTTCTTTCTCATCCGAGGTGGACGGGAGGAGCACTGTGGGCCGGAGTTTCTCCCACATATACCTACTCTATCATCCACAAGTAATAGAAGGAATCTGCCAGTTTATGTTATAAGTACTCCAAAACAAAGTAGTAACTAAATTTCAGTTTTCTAAAATGAAGGCATTTACGGTAATCCCTACATTGTTAAAGGCCTTAACAAATATAAACAGCCTGCCTTAAAAGTGAATTCTGAATATAAATATGGCCAAGAGAAGTTCCTCATTCTATCTGATAAGCAGACATCTAGAACAACTGCCAGAAGCCCTGCTTTCTATCAGTATTTGCAGCTGTTAGCTGTGCAACCCATAATCTGTTGAGCAGGGATACAGGGCTACAATCTATAATGAGATACTTAAGCCAAATACACACATATCTGTCATCATATGTTCCTAAGGCAAACATGCTGGCAGCCCAGAGATAAAGATCACATACTTTCTTGGCAGAAAGCATCTCTGTAGGACTAATTTCATAACTAACTTAAAAAAACTCATTTTTAGATGCCCTGAAGCTATTTGGAGAATTCTCCTAGGATTCAAATATACGAAATAGAAGAGCCATAAGCACACTTGCGTTTGCTCTCTAAAATTTCTCAATTCTAACCCTGGCCAGGTAGCTCAGTTGGTTAGAGCATTGTCCCAATATGCCAAGATTCTGGATTCAACCCCTGGTTAGGGCACATACAAGAATCAACCAATGAATGCATCAGTAAGTGGAACAACAAATCAATGTTTCTCTCTGTCTCTCAATAAAAATAAAAATTAAAAGTTTAAAAATTTTTTTTTAAATTCTCATCAAAAGCAATTCTTATTCCCATAAAAAATGTCCCCTGATTTACCTTCCCTGTTTCTTCTTGCCTACCATTTGCACCGATATGTCTCTATTACTGAAGTGCTTTACAACTAAGGTAAAAAGTAACTACGGTCAACCAGAGCAGCCAACATTCACATCAAAGCTTCTAATAGCAAACTGTGTTAGAGAAACACCAGCATTCCAGAATCCTGGGAGAAAAAGAAAGGGGCACAGGTTTCACTCCTTTTTAAACTACACAATTAAGTTCTCAAAAGAATAGGGAAATATAATCAGGACTGAAAGCACTGTCCTAACAACCTAAAATTTAGATATCAAGTAGTCCTCTCTTCCTATAGTATCCCAAGTTCTACTTTATATTCTGACACAAGGTTCAGACCCTTAGCTACCCAATTATATCACTGTATGCAGAGAAAGAGTATCCACTGCAACACCCCCACATCCCCCAAAAAACAGTGGTTTGCAAATGTCAATTTATAGATTAGTTCCATCAAATTATTTGTGGAGCTTAAAGTAGATTCCCAACACCTCCCACTGAAGTTCTAATTCAGTTCATGTAGATGTAGAAACCAAATAGCTGTATTTTTTAAAGATTTTATTTATTTATTTTTAGAGGGAGGGGAAGGGAGGGAGAAAAAGAGGAAGAGAAACACCGATGTGTGAGAGAGATGCATTCATCAGTTGCCTCTCGCTCACGCCCCAACTGGGGAGACCTGGCCTGCAACCAGGCATGTGCCGCGTGGTAATCAAAATGGCAACCTTTCAGTTCACAGGCTGAAGCTCAATCCACTGAGCCACACCAGCCAGGGCCAAATATCTGCGTTTTTTAAAAGTTCCACAGGCAATGTGATGGGTCACCAAATTGGAGTTTTTAGTTAACATCTACCAGTAAGTATATCAAAAGGAAAGGCAGTACCTTCTTTCAGAATAGTTCTTTTGACACAGCTTCCAATTAGGGTATTATAGGCCACTTGGTGTCTGATAAGATTTAGGATAAGAGGAACCCGGCCAGGATGCTGAAAGGTGATTTTGCTAACAAGGGTTCCCTGTAGACTCCTGCCATCTGGAAGAGGAGCATCCTTGTTGAGGAAGTAGCAGTGCTGCTGCCCTGGAAGAGCCTAAGCAAAAAGAACAAAGGAAATTAATGCTACTCACCCACTATACCCCAATCACAAACTACCCTAAAAATACCCCAATGCCTCAAAACTCAACAGCAATTTCTTGGTGAATAATAGAACTCCACTGTTAATTCTTTGGTTAGCTGGTGTTATAAATGCCACATACTCATTTGGCTGAAAAGACTCTTTTTTTTGTAAGTGTTCTGCTAGTGGTTTCCTTATCTAGCTAACATAAAAATTACCTCAGAAATCCATATAAAAGAGGTTCCTGAACAATAAGTAAAAGAGCTGTATTTTTATAAAATACTCTACATATAATTTAAATGCAGCCAGAATTCGCAAACTCCTACTTTAGTCTACACTATCATCAAACATTCTAATAAACTCAAGTACAGGTAAGGTTTTGGAACCTTCCTTAATTTATTCATTCCAGCACTTTCTTCTCTGTATGTATTGGAAGGACCTTTCCAGATTATAAGCTCATAGTACTTGAAAAAACTAAGTAAGAATGCTTAACACCTATTAACAAGCTTGTGAAAGTTCAGAATACCATTAAAAGAGTTTCATCTGAAATTTCAACAATGAAATGTATGTTGTTTCCTGACTTAGAAGCTCATGTTCTTTCTTCAGTATGTTCCAGAGATTTCTATAATTTCCTGCCTGACTGAGGAAATAGGATATGATCCAGCAGTCCAAAAGTAGGTTATCTGACCTCAGTAATTCTATAAGAGAAGATTCTGATCTTGGGTCCAAACATAACCTACAACAGTTTATAGGGCCTTACTTACAGCATAAAATCGCATGTTGTGATTCAAAGGTACAGGATCAGGGTCCTTTGACAGCTCAAACTGAGTGATCAGTTCATAGAGGGGCACATAAGTTGGTTGAGTTTCAAACAATGGAATTCCTGGGGAGAAAAAAAGGATCAACATAATGATCACAATAAGATCAAAATGTTGACAGCTTAATTTTTCCTTCATAACTTCTACTTTGTCCATTTACTCAAAAAGTACTTCAGTACAAAACACCATGACATTTATACCCATCGGTATTTTTTTGAGGCTTTCAAGACTGAAAGAGGTCTAAGTTTGCCTTTCACATTCATAACAAGATTAGCTCCTGATGCTTACAACTCACCTGTGCAGTTCTGAAGTTTCTGAACAAACGCTCTAGATACTGGTATTGGCTGGGGAAATTTCAAGAAGAAACAGGCAGGAAGATCAACACTGTTGGCACTGGTGATTGAGGAGAAGGAGGGGGTCCTTCAAACAAAAGTGGAGGGTTGGATTTTGACTTCATATGAAAATGAAAAATCTAAACACCCATTTTTAGACATGTCTGTATCATATAAACATATGTTCACAAAGCCTATCAAAACTCCCTCTTTGAACTTTCTTCCCCCAACTATGGAACATCCTATTTGCTAACCCTAATGTATTTAATCAAATGTCTATTCTGAGGCATGTCACTCCAACATAACTCCAAATCAACATAAGTCCCATGAGAAAAATGCAGCAATCATTAAACCAGAGGAATTAGCACAGTTCTCTCTCTCAGGACAGAGAACGTGTGCTATGAGCAGACTTCAGAGAGGACATTAAAAGACATTGAAAACAGAAATTACATGAATAAAACAAAAAGCCAATCTCTAGAAGGTCAAGTTAGGGAGAAGCCAAGTGAAAGTAATAGTGCTTCATACTGGGCTTGAAGGTGAAAAAATGGACACTGCTATCCTGGAATTAATTGTTTGACTTACCATTTGTTATCCACTGGATGTGACCCCATAATTAATGGTGCAATTGGGAGTTTATACATAGCAGATGTTCCTTCAATTGTCACTGATGCATTCATGCCCAAAGATCGAGGAACTGGGAATAAAAAAGAAAAAGGGTATTCTCCAAAGTAACACAAATTATAAGGAAAGGATCTTAATATTTTAAAAAAAGGCTAATTAGACTGACTTCTGCACAATTTGTCAGCCTTATTTTGTCTATCAGATACTTTAATACCTATATAACTTAGAAGTGCAAAAGTTACTTCTTAAAGATTTATTTCTTTTTAGAGAGATAGAAGGGAGAAAAAGAAGGAGAGAAACATCGATGCATGAGAGATACATTGATCGGTTGCCTCTCGCACACCCCTAACTGGGGACCTGGCCCACAACCCAGGTATGTGCCCTGACTGGGAATCGAAGCAGTGACCTTTCAGTTCACAGGTCAGTGCTCAAAACACTGAGCCACACCAGCCAGGGCAGAAATTACCTTTCTAACCAACCATATTTCTCTGTCTATAAATAAAATAAAAACAAACAAACAAACAAAACAGAAAACAATGCAGTCCAAGGAAAAAAATTTTACTGAAATTTACTGTTTCTCTAACTTCAGAATGTATTTAAATAAAATTATGATTATAGGATAAGCAAGGAATGAAGTTACAAGGGCACCAAATGAGGTATTAAGGCATTTCTCATTTTGTTTTAGTGTATTTAAGTGCAAATAGAAAATAACATGCATTATTGTAATTCTTTAGTAAGTTGGCTTATTTCTTCACCTTTAATGATTACAAGAGATTTTTTTCAAGTCAGGTGGTT